>APFE030587370.1:0-33027 GCA_000404065.3 Pinus taeda | reverse complement strand
ACAAGTGGATTTTAACAGCCATTGATTATTTCACTAAGTGGATTGAAGCCATCCCATGTAGACAAGCCAATGACTCCACCATTTCCAACCATTTCCAATTCCTTGAGGGCAATATCCTTTCCAGAAATCATCACTGACAATGTTGTTTCCTTCAAATCCGAAAATATGATCAGCTTCTGCCATAAATTCCACATTACCCTGGGCCACTCATGAAGAGAGGACAAGGGAAAACAAAGAGTATTGGATGCATTACTATATGATTCAAAATGATCCATATTATTGCAATGTTCATGTTGATTATAATGGGCTTGATGAGTTACTTCAAATTTCAACAAATGTATCAAATATGATTAATTATGTTACTTTACCAGAGATAGACAATGTCACTGAATTTGCAGTGTTGGAGGGAAAATCCAAGATTGATGATGTATTAGAAGGCCTAAATGCATCTTTTGTTGTGGCAAAGCCTCCAAATCTACCATGAGAGATTGAACTTATTTGATCTTGGGTAAATAACCCTAATGTAGAGGAATATGACCATAACGCTTTAAATACTTCTTACTTAATATCATTATGAGACATCATGCTCAAGTTACGAGAGCATCTAAAAAATATTCCAGAATCATGACTTGTAGAAATGGTAATGCGATTTTGGAACTATACTAAGACGTACACCTGAATATTGGAGCAAATGTCATGTTGATCTCTCTAACATGATTCAAAAGATTAGATGTCCAACAATATTATTCAAATTAAGTGTAACAGATATGCAATGGCCATATTTCCATAAATTAATGTCTCGTAAAATTCTTGTAGATCCATGGGAAGAAATGAAACATAGACGTCAAAATTTAATTGATAATCCTCATATTATAGCACAATATATGCATTTAATTACTACAATGTTCCGAGATGAATTTTTTGAGAGATTTCATCAAGCTACATATTTTTGGTGTCACTATGAATGGAAACATAGTGGATCTCCCCACCTGCATGAATTTATAAGGTTAAAAAATACTCCTAACATGGACACTTTGAATTGGGATGATCCTCCACACGTTAGGCTTGCTAAAGAACATATTGATAGATGTGTACATGCAATGAATCCACTTGATCCACATCAAAGAAATATACAGGTTAGGCTCAATGTTGATGACCACCCTTGCTCACAGGACATGCAACAAATATTTCAATCCGATTCTATGATTGATTATGAAGAACTTTTGAATTGTGTTGAAGGTCACATTAATTGCAATGAGAAATCTTTCCTACACAAGAAGGTGGGAAGATTGGTTTGTCAATATAAGTCACCATGGGATTTATGTGATCATTCAGAACTTTATCTTGATGAGAATTGAGAAAAAAAGTATGAACCAAGAAGAAATGATGATAGATTGAATACACATAATCTTGAAACGTTAATGATGTGGAGGGCTAATATAGATTGGAAACTTGATCTTTCAAAGCTTGTGGTCATTAATTACATAAAAAAATACTATGAAAAAGGATCAGAAACATTTCATGATATGTTGATGTGTGTTTCCTTTATTCAAAATCCAATTGAACCAACAACATGTGCATGCATATAAGAGTGTGTTATGTGAATCCATTGTTGACGGAGATATAGATGCACAAGAGACATGCCATTTTCTTTTAGAGTTTCCTCTAAATGTTGATTTGAAGCTTTTCAAACAAGTGTGTGTTGATACATATAACAATGACAATGATAATTCTCTTATTGATGCATATACCAAGTGACCTACCCATCTTGAACACCTTCCATTGATAGATGTGGCAAAATCCTGGTCATACAACAAATCTCAACCTGGGGATAAATGGAGAGAACCAAAGAATGTGGCTATTATACAAGTTTTTCCTCATTATAATTCAATTCCTAATCATGAAGATGACAAGTTTGTAGAATTTTGTTGGTGGAAGTTGACATTATAAAAGACCTTTCATGATCTCCGTAGAGATATAGGTCACATAAGTGAGAAAATAGTGCATAACTAGGAAAACTTTCGATACAATCCATGGCATGTTGATTGTAATCCATTACCTCCAATTCAAACAGTTGAATTTGATGAAATAGAAGTTCCAGATCCACCTACAAACTCTAGGAAAAATGAGTAGGAGATCATTTGTGGATTATATAAGAATAAATTTATAAATTATAATGTGGATTATATAAGAATAAATTTATAAATTATAATGAGATTGAGATGTTGGACATAAGGATAGTGATGTTATGCATAACTGGAGCAAAAATTTTGTGGCTGAGGAAACTTCTAATTGTGCTAGTCATTTCATATCTCAAAAGAAAAAGTTTAATAAGATTCATACTTACCAACATTCGAAGTTTGGGAGTTAAACAAAGAATAGCATTTGATATTATCCTTGACCATTATAGATCAGGGGTTGATCCTTTACTTATGATAATACCAAGAAGTTAAACAATGAATATTATTTGATATTATCCTTAACCATTATAGATGAGGGGTTGATACTTTACTTATGATAATACAAGGAAATGCTACTTATGATATACAAGGAAATGCAGGTACATGAAAGTCTTATTTGATTGGAGCTATTAGAAAGGCTCTTGAGATTGAGGCTCTCCCCAGAAGAGCCCACTTCTTATTTTAGCTCCTACAAGGGTTGAAACTTTTAACATATCTTGAACAACAATTCATTTTGCACTTCAAATCCCAATAAAAGATGTAACATGTCTTTGGGGACCAGGTTTAATGACCTTGTCAGATGAATTGAAGCATGTCAAATGTATCCTAATAAATGAAATGAGTTTCATTGGAAGAAATTTGCTAAAAAACATTGACTCTAGACTTCAGCAAGGTTTCATAGAAAATGCTAACACTTTCTTTGGTGGGAGGTTAGTTATATTGGTTGGTGATTTGGGACAATTACCACCTATTATTGATAAACCTATATATGCTTTTGAAGGTCTCATAAAATAATTATGGAATTCATTCACAAAAGTTGTGACCCTTGACACCTAGTTTCAGCAAGATGGACAAAGCAAGGAGAAAAAAATGTTTTTGTAATTTGTTGATGAATGTTAGAAATGCAAATCCAACTTTGCAAGATTGGAAGTTACTCATGACTTGTACAAATAGATCCTTAGATTCTTCCACAAAAGAGCCTTTTGATAAGGAAATACATATGTTTGTAATAAATGAAGATGTAAAAAATCATAACAAGCTTTGTTTACAAAATCATAATAAGGGTTATTTAAAAAACTTGAACTTAGATATTGAGCAAATTTTGTGTGACTCCGCACAACTCAAATCTCCAATCTCAAATCTCCAAAAACACCCTTAAAAAAAAGAAGATGCTCCTTTAAAACCTAAAACAAGTTAAAATATCAAAGAAAAATAACTCCTCCCATCACAAAAACAACATTAGATGCTAAAATGCAAAATATTTCTCTTTCAACACTACACACCTTTCAGGGAGAAAATCCAATTACCTTCCTTTTTTACTTCAATACCCTACATTGCTTTCAAAAGTATAGACACACATACACCAAGTGGAAAATATATTCCACACATGGGCAATTTTATACCAAGGGAACACAAGGGGTGAAATAAAGGGAATAATAAAAACCTAAAAATGATTCAATTTGAAAGGTAAATGCCCTTTCTCTCTTCATTCAATTCAACTTCGAGAGTCTCCCAATCCTCGAATTCATCTTCTACGTAATCATTTAATTCAGCTTCCAGAATCTCCCAACCCTGAGATTCATCTTCTACATACTCATTTAATTCAGCTTCGAGAATCTCCCAATCCTGGAATTCATCTTCTACGTACTCATTTAATTCAGCTTCGAGAATCTCCCAATCCTGGAATTCATCTTCTACGTACTCATTTAATTCAGCTTCGAGAATCTCCCAATCCTGGGATTCATCTTCTACGTAATAATTTAATTCAACTTCGAGAATCTCCCAATCCTCGAATTCATCTTCTACATACTCATTTAATTCAGCTTCGAGAATCTCCCAATCCTGGGATTCATCTTCTACGTACTCATTTAATTCACCTTCGAGAATCTCCCAATCCTCGAATTCATCTTCTACGTACTCATCATTTAATTCACCTTCGAGAATCTCCCAATCCTCGAATTCATCTTCCACGTACTCATTTAATTCAACTTTGAGAATCTCCGAATCTCCAACGCTATCCTGAGGTTTGAAATCGACTTCTACGACATCCTTAGCCGCAAAAATATGTTCATCCTTCAAATAAAATTCGAATTCGAATTTATCCTTACTGGAAATATCAATTCTTCTACAATTCTGATGAGCTGCGAAACAATTATCATTAGAATCTGTGAAAACATCTTTAATGCAGTCCCCATGATCTGCAGTTATATCATCATCCTTTTCTAATTCTAATTCGCGGTTACAGTCTGCAAAATCATCTTGCATTTCGGTATCTCCAGCTGATGCAATAACATCATCATGTACAGTTGTGGGCACTGCAGCAGCACCATTGAAGTCACTATAGGATTTTAAGCCTGTTTCTTTGCGAATAAAAAATAACAAGTAGACTTGCTGATCTGACAACACCTCCTGTTCGGAGACAGGAGAGACATTCGCATCATTGCAGCAATGCCAGCTATCATCTTCCAGGTTCTTCACATAGGCATAATAATGCCCAGAGTCCCGGGAGAATCCTGAATGGATAATGGTGGCGAATAGAATATAATAGTCCGTATTAATATTATACTTCTCCTGGTCAGCACCTGCAGACAAATAATTATCAAGTCCCAAGCGTTGTTTAAAGCTAATATTCCGAGTTATTTTAATGCTAGAACCATAATCATCCATAGCAAATCTGTTGAGTTGAATGACCAGAACGTTGGGAGGTTTGAAAATTGACGTTTGCATTTGGGCTGGCGTTAAGTTTTTGCAATTTTGGCATCTATAAACCTTATCCCCATCTTCCAGCAACTGTGATGCAAAATAACAAGAGAGCGCCTCTTCCAAGGAAGTTACAGCGTTTGTTAATGGAAGGCTCAGGTGGATAATATCTTCCTTACTGTTCGACTGACCTCCGCAGAAAATGCACTTCACTTGACATTGCGTTACACCGCCGAAGATGCTTTTAATAATCCCTTCATCTCCGCCATCTTTTTCACGTACTCTCTGCTGCTTCCACTGCCCAGTGCACACGTCGTTGCAGGCTCCAATCACACAAGTTAGAAATTCGTGGGCGTCTTCCTGCTTTCCTTTCACAAAATGTTTGGCAAAGAGATTCAGAGAGTTTGTGATTTCACGAGGAGAGTCGCATGATTGGGCAGTGTTGCAGAGAGACCTCACGATGCGTTTCTCCAGCAAGCAGAAAGGGCAGTCATTGTTAGACGATATATTGCAGGAAGCAGAATGTGGATTGGCGCCGAGGCAATGTTCTGCCAAGGGAGGTGTGTAAGTGAGACACTGAAGCACACTGTTGAGATAGCATGTATTGCCAAGATTCATAAGCCCTGTCGGTCGTCTTGCCCGTGCTTGTGCTTGTGCTTGTGTTTCTTTTTCTCGCCCGCCTGGCTCCATTTCGCTTGTTACACTGAAGAAGCTGGCTATGGCGTGAGAATCCCCGAGCTGGAGTAGAAGCATTCGGTTATCACTTTGACAATACGAGTGTATTTCTGGCTTAGAACGTGGATTCCTCCTTTATTTATATATACTTCCTTCGGTTTCATACCAGCCTTGGTCCACCATTAGTGTCGCCCAGTTTTTAGACCGACACCCAATAACACGCTATATTTGGCATAAAAGGCTTCACTTGTGGAGAGACACCACCCAAACCTTCTCCGTTTTAACGCTCTCTATTCCTCGTAAGTAGGATTAATGGGTAAACATCATAATTTATTTAATTTGAATCACCTCCACCCAGAGTTAATAATCTTTAATCCCCTCCAAATTTTGGGTTGCCGTGATTATTATTTTCATTTCAATATTCCATAATCCATTTTCATCATTAATAATAAAAGAGTTTAATTGAATAATATTTTTTTAGATTATTATTTTAATTTAAATATTCCATAATTCATTTTTATGATTAATAATAAAAGAGTTTAATCCAATAATATTTTTTTAATTTGAAGTTTGAGTTTTTACAGTAAAAGCATTTTTTGTTTTCAAGAGGTTATGAGTTCAATTTTCTTGATATTTTTGGGTAACAGGAAGTGATTTTATAGCTTGGATTTCCCTTGTACAAATATTGTTAGCCTTTAGTGGAATCAATTTTCCTAAATGTCTTGTTAAGCTCTATTAATAAATCCATAAAAAATGATTCCTTTAAATAAATATTGAACAAATTATTTGTAAATTAAATCTAACATATATTCAATTTAATTAATATATGTATATGAAAATTCTTAAATATTCTTAATTTGAAAAGGGTCATAACTAATTGTGGGGTTACAATGTTGGACAAATGGTTTATACATTCAACATGTAGACTAGTCCTAGGTTAGGCTTCCCTAAAGTTATGCTCGAGGAAAATCCCCTTGATCATGGTTCCTTCTTTTTTCAAATAGAGAAATAGAGTTTTTATTTTTATTTTTCCTTCTCGATAAAACTTTATAGAAATACTTTTGAGTTTGGATCTCATGTGATTTGTAGAAATTAAATTTAAATGGAGAGTACAACCATCTTTCCCCTTAGTCACTTATATAAAAAAAATCAGTTAACAGAAAAATATCGTATTATTATAAAAGTGTTAATTAATTAATATTTTATTTAAAAGTAAAAAAATAATCTTGATTAAAATAAATGAATAAATTACTATAAACTAACATATATTTATCTTAATTTCTCATCTACCAAGCACTAATAGAGATCAAATTTATGAAAATACAAACTTCTTTTGAGTGTAAAACTTGAGAAAAAAATTGCACTTCAAGAAATTTTATTCCTCTAGATTCTTGGTAAATCCATTGTTAAAATATTAAAATGGATTTATGCTAGTTTAAAAATTTATGATTCATATTTTCATATTAAAATACTAATACATGTTCCCTCATATTCGGTAAGAGTTAAAAAACATATATTTATAGGATATAATCAATCTCTTTCTTTCTATATATATATATACAAACACATTGAATTAGTTTTCTTATTAAATATTGAAGGAATCTCCCTCTTATCTTACATTAGAAAGACCTATTAATAGAATATGAAATTTCTCATTCTTTCTCTCTCCATAAATATATGGTGCTAAAAAAATTTATTGAACATGCATATTGAGATATTTTATTTATACCTCACATTAATTTTTTCTATTATTGATATTTTTTAAATATTACATATTGAGAATGGAATAAATGACAATGGAAAGTGAAAATATAAGAAAAGAAAAATTATTTAAATTAGTTTACTTTTATCTTTGTAAAATTGATAGAAAAGTGTGTTACTTAATATGGAATTTTTATGTATGGTTGACACTAATTTTTTGTTACTAATATATTTTTCTTTTACAAATTGAATGTCAATTGGAATCTAAAATTAATTATACATCATATAATCTTAATAATAATATTTTTACATGCCATCTATTAACTCCATATTAAGTCAATTAAGTAGTGAAGAAGTACATATTCCCTCATACTAAGAAGTCAAATTATTTTTTTCTTTTAATTAATTTATTTCTCCAAATAATGTTGATGTAAAATTAAGGTGAAATTTGAAGCATTTTATTTTTGGGAACATTGATTTGTTTAGTTATTACTATTTTCAAATTTGTTAATGAAAGTATTATTTTATTATTTTTAAATATAACATTAGGTGACAACTCCTCCCTCATAATGTGAGTCCATGTTTGTGTTTGTAACTCTGAATGAATTTCTTTTGCATTAAGAGAAAACATGGATATATACAAGGAGAGGGAGACCATTGGGATTCATCTTCTAATGCCTCTTTATTTTTTTGTTTACAATATTTACATGAATTTTTGAATCCCTTGGGATTAGGTGTCAACATTCCATGCCTTAATCTGAAGGGATATTGGTGAGTCCAAGCATCATTTTGAATCTTTCAAACTTTCCACTTCCAACTGCTTTGGTGAAGATGTCTGCAATTTACCTAGTTGTGAAACAATTTCATAGGTAGATAGTCTTGGTCTCAACTTGATGTTGAATCAACTGATACTTTGTATTGGAGTGCTTAGTTTGATCATGGAACTTTGGGTTCTTGGCCAACTTTATTGCAGAAGTGTTGTCAATCAAAATAGGAGTTGAATGCACTTGTTTCTCCTGCAAATCTTCCATAATTTTCTGGAGCCATACAATTTCCTTTGTTGCTTCAGGTGTTGGCACATATTCTGCCTCAATTGTGGAACCTGGTGGAACTGATTATTTTTGTGACCTCCAGGAGACAACTCCTAATCCAAAATTCATAGCATAATCTAAAGTAGATACACCAGTTTCTTTATCTCCATCAAAATCTAAATCAGAGTATCTAATCAAGATGAAGGCATCCACTTGTATATACATGAATCCAAAGCCTTGAGTTCCCTTTAAGTACTTTAGAAGTCTTTGTGTAGTAGACCAATGACCCTCACAAGGCTTTTAAATCAACTTATATAGGATTCCAACAACAAATGAAATGTACGATTTAGTAGTATTCAGGTAGTTGAGACCTCCTATGAGTTATCTGTACTTTGTTGCATCCTATAATTCTTTAACTTCAATGGACGTGAGCTTTAAATTATGTTCCGTTGGCGTAGTCAAAGGATTGCACTTAACCATGCCAAAATTTTTCAACAAGTCTCCAATGTACTTCTTTTGAAAGAGGAATATAAACTTCAGATGTTAGGTTACTTCAATACAAGGACAGTAGTGAACATATCTCAAATTTATCATTGCAAAACCTTTCCTCAAATCCTTCTTCATCGATGCAATGAAATTTTCATTTTTCCCTGTAATCAGAAGTTCATCTACATACGCGACGAGATATAGCATTATTTTTCCCCACTTTATTTACAAACAAACTTGCATCATCAAGCTCATAGTGTGTGAAATTGAGTTTCAGAAGATGCTCAGTAAATTTCGCATAAGAGGCTCGCGGTGATTGTTTAAGGTCAAACAAGGATTTGACAAGCTTCCATACTTTGTGATCTTGACCCTTCACAACAAATCCTTTTGGTTGAGACATAAAATTCCTATATTTCATATCTCCATTCAAGAAATCTGTTTTTACATCCATTTGATGGACTTTCCAACCATTTTGATCTTCCAAGGAAAATATAGTATGGATGGAAGCCCATTTTGTTGTGGGGGAAAAAGTATCCTCATAATTGATCCCTTCCTTTTGAGCAATTTTTTTTTCCACGAGCCTAAATTAATGCTTGTCAAGTGAGAGATATGATGTAACATCATCCTCCCACATCTACCCAAGTACTCAAACAACAAAGCTAAGCATGCAACGAGAGGCTACTATGATTGGATTCAACCTCCTATATGACCTTAAGGAAATGGAATCAACGAAAACATAACATATAGACCTTCCACATTAGCTACAGGACCCCTGAGAACCATACCAACACTTCAGGTAGTCTATCCCTCGGTCCCACTGATTTTTTTTATCACTTTCCCTCTCGACGCTCTCACGGGCCTACAAACCAACATCCAAGGAATCATTTGTCCAATTTTATGTCAGCATCCCTGGGATTTGAACCTATTTTTCCAGCCCAGAGCCTAGGTCACTGCCCAGAATGAAATGATATCTTAAGAGTAGTAAAATAACAGGGAAACAATGATGATAAAGCAAATACTTCAACAAGTCCTTCACTAGACCCCTACTAGCCATGATAAGCATTTCGTCAAACATATCACCAACATGTAATCTATAGGTGTAAACAACAGAATTAAGCATAAGGATCTCATACTTATCTCAGAATCACTCAAAACTATTGTTCCTTCATGTCATTTTTTACATTATCATCTATTAGGTCATAGATACATTGTCCATTCATTTACAAGTAAAAACATACTAAGAGCCATACATAGTTGTTGAAAAAAAACATATATATAACCAACATAGTAACAACAGAAATACCATAAATATATCAGCCATAAAATTGACATATAAACCAATACATTTACACATGAAAACCAAGTGAAACAATTTCTCATTAATTATTGCAAAAACCAGCTAAAGATGGGACTACCACATTCCGCCCAGCTATAGATTAGCTAAGCCAAGTCTCTCTTCAGCCAATCACCCTCGTGCCATATTCCAAGCATGGATGACTTTGTGTGATGTTTCCATTGATATCACTTCCTTAAGTTAAAATAGGAGGTAAAATTCAATCATAGTAGCCTCTCCTCTCATGTTTACCCTGGTTGGCTAGTTACTTGGGTAGATGTGAGAGGAGGGTGTTACAAAGTGGTATCAGAGCATGGCTCACCCCTCGGACTGGATGGGCAGTGTGTGTTGGTCATGCACGCATATCAATTATGTGTGTGTCCCTTACACTTGCATTCTGTGTGCTTGTTACATTTGATTGATGGTTGATTATGGTTGTAGTAATGTCGCCACCAAGAATTTGATGTTCATTGTGTGAAATGCGTTTGTCATGAGTATGTGATTTGTTAAATATTGTTACATGTTTCTTACTAGTTGATTTTATGTCACATACTTACATCCTTGTATGTTAGGTTACATTCTTGAATATTTTGATTACATGTATCAGTCTTGTAGGTTGATTACAAGAATTGATCGTTAATGCTTGAATACATGCATTTATGTGTATGTGTAGTTAGTTAGGCATTTCTTATACATATTGTTGGTTTCATCTAGCAATGTGTACAATGGAGTAATGTTTGTTGTCATGCATGAGGTCATAACATGCATTTTTTATAAGGCCTTGCATTGAAGACTGGACCCTAACTAGAGTGATGTTTACGTGTTGATACATTTATTTGTGTATGCCTATGTTCAGTTATGATTATGTTATACATGTATCACGTTGATTTGGTGATCTTGTAGACAAGGTATACTCCCCGAGATATACTAAGGTATGCTGATTTATTGTGATTTGGTTTATTTGACATATTATTCATTGCAGGAAAAATATCAAATGGCTACCAAGGTGGTAGACTACATAGAATCTCCCTATGCATCAGATGAGTAGTGTGGTGCAGGGCACACTTATGATTTGGCAGATACATTGAGGAACTTGAAGTAAGAGATAAGGAGTTGTAAGATAGATAATGATTGGACCATATAGGTACAAGAGTTTGTCATACTTGCAACATCAAGCACCGCCTTGGATCAACCATGGACAGGAGGAAAAAACTAATGGGGCATATGGTAGTAGGTCTCCTGGTAGACACAGGTCAGATAAATCTGATAAAATGAGAGATGGCAGGTTGTTGGACACTACAGGTAGGAGGGGCGATGAGTAGAGGTATTATTCTAGTTCTAGTACTGTTAGACATCATGATCGTCATCGTTATCATCCTTACAGGAGGATTGATAGGGGATAATTGCCAGATGAATTTAAGAGATAAAACCACCTACTTTTAATAGAGATGTGAAAAAGCTGGAAGATGAAGATCCTTGGATACTTGGGATGAAAAAATTATTTGAGTTGCATGAGTACACAGATAACATGAAGGCCATAATAACTATATTCAGCTTGAACAATAAAGTGGATATCTAGTCAGAAGATGTTAAACAAGTAAGAGACATCAAGACAGATGACCTGAGTTGGCAGGAATTCAAAAGGATTTTTAGGAAGAAGTACTTGTTAGATAGGTACTATGACAATAAGGCTAAAGGATTCTATGACCTAAAGATTGTATCAATGATAGAGGAAGAGTACACAACCAAGTTTCTCGAGCTATTGAGGTATGTATCGTATCTTACAGATGAGAAGGATAAGCTTCAATGATTTTCCAATGGTTTTCCATTAGCATTTAGAGATCGGATTCAGTATGATGAGTCTCGGTCACTTGAGGAATTTATTGGGAAATTGAAGCATTTATAGGAACAATTAAAGCGTAAGAATGAATCTCAGCAAGGATGGAAGGGAAAAGACAAAGGTAAAGGTAAATGGGAACCTAAGAGGAAAAGGCCTCAGCATGTAGATGAAAAGAGAATGTGGGACAAAAAAATAAGTTTAATGCTGCTAGACAGTGGCATGAGTCACAATAGTAACATAGAAGTCACATAGGAGGTCAAATCCAATCATAGTAGCCTCTCGTCTCATGTTGACCCCAGTTGGCTAGTTTCATGGGTAGATGTGGGAGGAGGGTGCTACATCCATGTATTTAATTATAGGTTTTCCAAGTATATCTAAGTGACATGATTCCATCATGTTTGTGGTGGAAAGGTTGAAAAAAGTAGCACACTTCATTCCAGTGCAATATACTAATTTGTCTAGTGAGGTAGCACAAGTCTTCATCAGAGATATAGTGAGATTTCATAGTGTTTAAAAGAATATTGTTTTGAAGAAAGATGCCAATTTCACTTCCAAGTTCTAGAAAGAGTTATTTTTAGGGTTGGTATAGATTTGGCTTTCTGCACAACTTATCATCCGCATAGAGATGGACAAACAAAGAGGCTCCACATGATGTTGGAGGATATCTTGACGATGTATGTGATGCATCAGTAGTGGAAGTGGGAAGAGTATCTTCTAGTGGTTGAGTTTTCTTACAACAATGGGTATCAGGAGTCATTGGGATGAGTCTGTTTGAGGCACTTCATGGACAGAGTTTTAATACTCCCATCATCTAGAGTGATCTAGCGAATAGATTATTGATGGGACCAGAAGTGTTGGTAGACTTGCAACATGAAATTCAAGTTATAAAGAAGAATGTAAAGGTACAATAGGACATACAAAAGAGTTATGCAGATCAACACAGGGCATTTAAGGAGTTTCGGGTTGGGGAACATGTGTATTTGTGCATCAATCCCAAGAAGATCTCCTTGAGGATTAGGCCATCTGCGAATCTAGCACCTCAGTATTGTAGGCCTTTTGAGATCCTTAAGAGGATTGGACCGGTGGCCTATCGACTTGCAATACCTCCGAAAATGAAAGTCCAAGATGTTTTCCATATTTCATTGCTTAAAATATATGTAAATGATGTTGAGCATGTTATTGATTGGTCTATATTGCAGGTGGATCCAAAAGGAGAATTCCTTCTGGAACCTTAGTGAATTTTGCGGAGAAATATGCTCATGCTCTGGACTGAGCAGGTTAAAGTGCAGTGGAAGCACTTTGGACCCGATGAACCTACATGGGAGATGGTTGATCAGATGCAAGCAACGTATCCTTCCTTATTTTACAGTTGAGGTAAAGCAGTTTTGGCATATGCATATATGTATATGGATGTAAATATTTCCATGAGATATATTATAAAGCTCCAATAAGTGGTATGGTTGTCTTGTCGTTATGTTTGTCTTCATGGTATTTCTTTTCAGCAGGTTGTTCATTGTAAATACCAAATTGAGCTAAGTTATAATGTTCCATGGGCAGTATGTTTTGTCTTTCAGCTGTTTTGCTGGTTGTAGGTGTCATTGAACACCAAGGATGGTGTTCCCCTAAGGGGAAGGGGTTTGTCATAGCCTTAGGTTAAAAATCCATGTAATAAAGTTAATCAAGGCAAAATAATACCAAGGTCATGAGACACGTATTCCAAGCTAAATGCTGGGAAAAACATCCTATTGGGTCTTCATTTGGTTTCTTAGGGCTAAAGGGAAATTGGCAAAGGAAATTACAAAGGCTTCGGAAAGGAAATGGGAAAGGCTTTGGAAAGGAAAACTGGAAATAATTGGCCTTTTAATTATGAAAATAATGAAAAAATGGAGAATAGGAAGGTGAAAGGCAACATATTGCATGTGAGGAGGAAAATGAATGAAAAATAATGGAAATTGAAGAAAATAAAGGCCTTGTCCCCTTACTATTTATCATTTTTTAGAGTTTCATCAAGTTCTAGGCAGAGGTCGATCCTAGCGATAAAAAAGTGGCTTAGATCTTGGGGTCGTTGGCACAGAACATAGTGGAAAAGTCTACAGTTACTGGGATGCAGGCTAAGTTAACTCAGGGCTTGGGCACCTAGACTAGTTTGTGGGTCTTGTGGCTCTTGAGGAACGTCAATTTGGTTTTGGTTTGTCAGTTCCACTTCCTTAAGGTGATATAGGAGGTTGAATCATATCATAGTACCCTAGTGGACCGATAAGCTTGGGTAAGTGTGGTAGGAGGGTGTTACATTGTGAGTGATTGACTTGAATTTTGTGATCCTATATGTAAACTCCAGTTTTTGAAGTTTATATTATTCACCCCATAAAATAAAAACTCATTAAATTGACCATGAATCATCATAGTTGTATAAATTACCTTTTAAGTTGTCATTTTGCCATTTTAATTAGGGTTAAGTGGTCATTCTACCATTTTTTAGTGGAGAATGGATCATATATTATGTTTCTTTAGATCATCGAGTAGCTTCAAACCAATTACAAGGGAAAACCATTGAAACATAAACACAATTTTCATCCTTGAGACCACTTATAAAACATTCATGGGAAAAGGTGGCTAACATGCCTTTTATGAAAAAATCTAATTACTTGAAAGCAGTGATGTAGTCTTTAGTTTTACTTGATTGTTTAAGCTTGGTCAAATGGCCCAAACGATGACTATCAATGTCAAAGCATTCATAAAGATAAAAAAATCAAGTCCAAGAAGTACATCCATGGTGGAAATTCTTGTTCCATTGCCACTATTACCCACACTCTGGATCTAAATATAGGACACCCATGCAAATGCAAGGCCATCAAATGTATTCAAATCTACTTTAGGAAGGCGTGGATATCAAGAAAAGGAGTAAAAATGGGATGATGAAACATCTTCATGGTGTAGTGCTTTCTCATGGGAATTGGGCCCCTTGGGTTTATCAACTAAGTAAATCTTTGAATTAAGGGTAACTAATGAGGAAGTGATGTCATTTTTTTTTTTGTTTTTGGCTTCAATAGTGACAAGTTAGTTTTGGAAATTTGTATAATATTCTTCTTGGAAAGCAATGTGGTATTTTTTAGATGTCAATGGGAACAAGTGATGGGAGAAGTAAATCAATGAATGAAGATTAGGGATGATTGGGTCCACACAAAAAGGCTTATTGGAGAGTTGTATGAATGTAATTAATTCATCATTCAATAATACAACTAGGGTAGGTAAAACTACAATCATCATGAAACATGCATGATGGTGGATCGACTTATACTCTTTTGTTATACTCCTACAAAGTTATAGTCTAGGTTGAATAATATTGAGCTAACAAAATGCTAAAAATTTTAATATTAACAAATGTGTAGAAATTTCACATCTTTGTTGTAAGAAGTAGGGTTTCCAACATTGGAGCATTAAGTATTAGGGCTTAAAGGGCCCTACAGACAAATTTCTTCCTTATATTATAGCTCTTTAATATACTACTAAGTTTAAAGAGTAGTACTCAAACCAATATCTTGAAGCTTCAACCAAGGAGGATTAACCATACCCTTAGATGCACTCAAACCAATATCTTGAAGCTTCAACCAAGGTAAAGGTAAATGGAAGCCTAAGAGGAAAAGGCCTCAGCATGTACATGAAACGAGAATGTGGCATCGCAAAAGAAGTTTAATGCAGCTAGAGAGGGACATGAGTCGCAACAACAACATAGAGGTGTGGTTATTGGTTGGTTTTAGTGTTGGACATGTGACAAGGAACACCTTAAGATAAATTTTATATAGAATCAGGGTGGTAGGCCTCAGATATATAGTTCACAGGAGGTACAGACTGTTGGGGATGTTGGGCAAAGCATTCCTCATATCTATGCAGCAATGGACAATTGACAGGTAGAACACCAAGGATCTATCATTGAGATGAATGGTAAGATTTGTGATCAAGTTATTTCTATTTTGATTGACCCTGGATATAATTATAGCTATGTTATTCCTCACTTGGTGGATAAGTGTGGTTTGAGTAAGGAATTGCATGCAGGGTCTTGGTTATTGTAGTTGGCTACAAGTACAAAGAAGTGATTAGGATCGTACTATATGTTGTTGGGCATGGATTGGTTTTATCTTCATAGAACCAAGGTATAGTGTTATGATAAAGCTATTGAGTGTATTAATGACAATGGGGAACCAAGAGTCTTGTAGGGTAAGAAGAAAGCCACATCAGTGAGGATGGCGACAGTTATGAAAGAAAAGCGTAGCAGAGGAAAGGGTGTATGTTATTTGTAGCACACATTTCTAGTGATAAGGGTAAGGAGTTTAAGGATGAATATGTGTTGAGTAGGTACCCAGTTTTGCAAAATTTTCAGGATGTATTCCCTGAGGACATTACAGAGTTTCCACCTCACAAGGAAGTGGAATTTTCTATTGAGTTAGTGCTAGGGGCATCTCCAGCATCAAAATTAGCTTATAGGATGATCACGCCTGAGTTGGTTGAGCTAAAATTGTAGTTGAAGGAAATGTTGGACAAGGGATACATTAGGCCAAGTGTATCACCCTGGGGCGCACCGGTATTGTTCGTGAAGAAGAAAGATGGTACTCTTAGACTATGCATTGACTATAGGAAGTTGAACAAAGTGACTATCGAGAACATGTACCCTTTGTCGAGGATTAATGACTTGTTCGATCAGATGAAGGTAGCAGCAATGTTCTCGAATATTGACTTGAGATCTGGATACCATTAGATACACATCAAAGAAGAGGATAGTTAAAAGACTATGTTCTGGACAAAGTATGGGCATTATGAGTTTGTTGTAGTTCCATTTTTCTTAACTAACACTCCAGCTACATTTATGTGTTTGATGAATAGTTTGTTGCATCCATATTTGGATAAGTTTGTTATTGTGTTCATTGATGACATGTTGGTATATTCTAAAAATCAGGAAGAGCATGCTGAGAATTTAGCAGCAATGTTGAGTTTGTTGAGAGAGAATTAGTTGTATGCTAAGCTCAGCAAGTATAGTTTCTTTTGATACTGAGGTACACTACTTGGGGCATCTTGTCTCCAAGGAGGGCATTGCAGTAGATCTAGGGAAGATAAGAACCATCATGGAGTCTGTAGCTCCTAAGAGTGTGGATGAGGTGATATATTTCATGGGTCTGGATGGTTGTTATAGGAAGCTCATCGAGAACTTCTCACAAATTTCTTATCCTATCACATCATTTTAGAGGAAAGGTAATACATTTGAATGGACAGAAGAGTGTAAAGCTATCTTTGAGTAGCTTAAGTAGTTGTTGACACATGCACAAGTGCTACAGATTGCATATCCAAACAAGGAATTTGTGGTATGCACAAATGATTGCAAGAGAGGGCTTGGTGGATTCGTTATGTAGGATGGACAGGTGGTATATTATGAGTCTCGAAAAATAAATGGCCATGAGTAGAACTACCTAACATGTGATCTTGAATTAGCATCAAACATACATGCATTGAAGATGTGGAGGCACTATCTTCTTGGTAGGAGGTTTGTACTTATGAGTGATCACCATCTGTTGATGTATTTGTTTGACTAGATAAATCTAAATGCCCAACAAGCTAGATGGTTGGCCATGATCAGTGAGTTTGGTTTCGCGATCAGGTACATCAAAGGCAAAGAGAACAGGGTGGAAGATGCTCTCAGCATACGGGTACAGGTAAATCACTTGGAAGCTATGAGCTCCTATAGGACAGACTTACAATATAGTATCTTGCAAGAGGGTTAGTAGGATGTTAGGTATATGGTGATTGTGCACATGTTGTAGCAGGGTGTTGGTACAAGTACAGGTGGCAGTACAGGTACACGTGCAAGTGGACAGGGTATGGATTATTGTCTTACAATGGATGGATTGGTAAGATTCAGAGACAGGATATATGTGTCAGATAACAGTGAGCTCAAGAAGCTGACCTTGAGAGAGTTTCATGAGAAACTATAGTCAAGTCACCTAGGTTATTAGAAGACACTGAAAATAGTGAAGAGATTTTACTATTGGCTGAATTTGAAGAGGGATGTAGTAAAGTTTGTGGTGAGGTGTTTTGATTTTCAGTGAGTGAAGGCAGAGTGCAAACATCCAGGTGGATTGCTACAACCAAACATGATTCCATAATGGAAATGGGAGGTTATTTCCATGGATTTCATCACAAGGTTTCCGAAGATAGTGAGATAGCATGATTCCATCATGGTTATCATGGCCAGGTTGAAAAGGTTTACACATTTCATTCCAATGAAGTCTACATTCTCAACTAGCAATGTGGCACAGGTATTCATTAGATATGTGGTTAGACGGCATGGTTGTTCCAACTAAGATTGTGTCAAACAAGGATGCAAAGTTCACTTCCCAGTTTTGAAAGGAGTTATTTGTAGGTGTGGGCACAAATTTTGCCTTCAGCATAGCTTATCATTCGCAGACAGATGGACAGCCAGATAGGGTCAACAAGATATTGGAGGACATGTTGAGGATGTATGTGATGCTTCAGCACCAACAGTGGGAAGAGTATCTCCCCTTGGTAGAGTTCGCATACAACAACAACTATCATTAGTCATTGAGGATGAGTCCTTTTGAGGCATTGTAGGAGTGGAGTTGTAAAACTCCTATCTGTTGGAGTTATTTGATTAATAGGGTATTGATTGGACTAGATATGTTGGAAAACATGGAACATCAAATGTAGGTTATAAATAGGAATATAAAGGCACCACAGGATAGGTACAAGAGTTATACAGATCATAACAGTTTGTTGAAAGAGTTCCAAGTTAGGGAAGAGGTGAACTTGTGCATCAAGCCGAAGAAGAGCTCCTTGCGGATTGGATCTTGTGCCAAGTTGGCACCACTGTTTTGTGGACCCTTCAGTATCATTGAGAGGATTGGCCCAGTAGCCTATCGATTTGCACTTCCTCCAACAATGAAAGTCCATGATGTTTTCCAAGTATCTTTGCTTAAGTAGTATGTTAAGGATGTTTATCATGTGATTGATTAGTCTGTATTGTAGGTGGAACCAATGGAGAATTCCAATTGGTGTCTCAGTGTATATTGCAGGAAAAATTTCTCATGCTCTGGAACCCAGCAATTGAGCAAGTTGAAGTGCAGTGGAAGCACCTTGGGCCCAATCAAGCTACTTGGAAGATGGTGGATCATATGTGGGCTATGTATCCTTCTTTGTTTTCTGGTTGAGGCAAACTGGCTTTGATATGGTCTTTTGATATATGATTTTATCTGGTGTTTTCTATCTGCTTTGATATGGTGTTTTGGTATATGTTTTGATATGTTGTTCTATTATATGTTTTAGTACATGTTTCTGGTATATACTTTTTGTGATATTGTTATATGTACATATGTATATGGATGTAAATACTACCATGACCTATGGGTGTCATGTCATTATGATTATGTTGTCATGTTACCATGTTATCATGTGGTTATTTTATCATGATGTTATGATGTCATGTGGGTTGGAACTCAATGAGATGATCATTGTAAATATCGTAATGAGCTATGTTATATAGCTCCGATATGCAGTATGTTGTCATTATATTTTTCTTGTGAGCAAGTCCTTCATTGTAAATACTGCATCGAGCTATTTTATAAAGCTCCATGAGTAGTATATCTTATTTAAGTGGGTTGTTGAGGTATATGTGTGATTGAGCACCAAGCATGGTGTCTCCCAAGGGGGATGGTTGTATAATATCCCCAGTGAAAATTCCGTGTAATAAAAGTTAAAAACAATAACCATGGTTGATGGGACACTTATTCCAAGCTAAATGTTGGGTAAGACATCCCAGTGTGGGGTGTTCATTGATTGTTTATGACTAAGGAAATTGGCAAAGACAATGGCTAAGGCTTTGGAAAGGAAAAACAAAATTTTTGGCACATGTATTTATCAAAATAATGGAAATTAGGAGAAAAGGAAGGTGAAAGGTCATAGGTTGCATGTGAGGAGGAAAATGAAGGAAAATAATGGAAAATTAAAAAAATGGAGGCCTCATTCATAAAAAGGATTCTAAGGATCAGTTGGTAACCTTTTGTAAGTTGAGTTTTGGAGATCTCTCATTATTCTCCCTCTCTCTCTCATTCTTGGACACTTAGAGTTCTCTTAGAGAATTTTGGCATTGGAGCAAGAAAGGAAAAGAAGGCAAGAGGAAGCAAAGATCAAGTAGGGAAAGGCAGGCTCAAGCAGCAACACGAGGCTTTATTGCAAGTATCGACTTGCATGTGTATTTTTCTTGCTAGATTTGGCATGCATGATATTGCATGTAGTTCTTTTCTATCATGGAATGGGTTTTGCCAAGTGTAACAGTGGTTTCAACCCAGCCTTGCCATTTTTGGATAACCATGGTGTGATGGAGTTCTCATGTTTTGGTTGAGATGAATTGCTGGATGGATTTAAAGCTAAGTGGGGTGCATCTCCAAATGATAAAGAACATGGTCTAGTGGTCCCTGAACCAGACTATGGATCATGGTAAAGAAACTGGCCTAGTGACCCCTTAGCCAAACTATGAGTTGCGGTAAAAACAAGATTGTGTTGCCTCAATGGGCCTACTAATCCTTGTCGATGAATGAAAGGATATACAATAAAGCCAAGAGGTGGGTTTTTCTCCATTGGGCCTAGTAATCCCAAGTTTGGGATACGCGGTAAAGCTTGGAGAGTGGGTCTCGACTTAGGGCCTAGTGATCCGGGTTACGATTATGGTAAAGCCTGAGAGACAAGGAGATAGAAAACTTCCTCACGATGTAGGTGGATAAATCCAGTGGTATCCATTCTTTATTGGACTAGTGATCGGGTGGAGATCATGATAAAGCCTGTTATGATGTGTTCATTGTGTTGGCCTAGTGATCCGGGATGGATTACGGTAAATCATGGTTTTTATTGATGAGGGTGAGGTGGTTTAGCCTCGGTATTCCCTGGTTTCTTCTTTTGGTTTTAGTCCCACATTCATGCTTGGGATATGGCACGGGGGTGAATGGTTGAAGAGAGATTTGGCTTAACAATTTTATGGTCAGGTAGAATGTGGTAGTCCCATATTTAGTTGGTTTATTGAATTCATTAATGATAAATTCACGTGTAAATGTACTTATGTATAAATGGATTTCATGGTTGATATGCTTAATGATAACAGCTATGTATGGCTCTTAGCATGTTTTTACTTGTGAATGAATGGATAATGTATCTATGGCCTAATAGATGATAAGGTATCAAATGACATGAGGAAACAATGGTTAATAGAGATTCTCAGATAAGTATGAGATCCCTACACTAAATTATCTTGTTCACACCTGTAGGTTACATGTTAATGATATGTTTGACGAAATGCCTATCATGGATTATGGGGATCTGGTTGAGGTCATGTTCAACTTATTTCTTTGGCATCATTGCTACCCTATACTTTTATTGATTTTAAGATATCAATCCATTATGGGCAGTGACTTGGGCTCTACACCTGAAAAGTGGATTAATTCCTGGGTCACTGCCACAAAACTGGAAATTTTAGTCTCAAGTCACTGGCAGGCAAGCCTATGAGAGTGATTTTGGGTTTTTGGATGCTCTCTTTCCCATAGCATGGGAGTGAATAAGACCTAAGATGTCCAGAACATCAATGGGACCCAGGGATAGGTTGTCTGAGTGGCTAACTTGTCCCCTGAGGATTCTAAAGTTGATGTT
This sequence comes from Pinus taeda, assembly GCA_000404065.3. Taxonomy (NCBI): domain Eukaryota; kingdom Viridiplantae; phylum Streptophyta; class Pinopsida; order Pinales; family Pinaceae; genus Pinus; species Pinus taeda. The sequence goes on along the minus strand of APFE030587370.1, from coordinate 11,382 downwards.
GGATGACTTTGCGTGATGTTTCCATTGATACCACTTCCTTAAGGTCAAATAGGAGGTCAAATCCAATAATAGTAGCCTCTCCTCTCATGTTTACCCTGGTTGGCTAGTTACTTTGGTAGATGTGAGAGCAGGGTGTTACAAAGTGGTATGAGAGCATGGTTCACCCCTCGGACTGGATGGGCGTTGTGCGTTGGTCATGCACTCATATAAATTATGTGTGTCCCTTACACTTGCATTCCATGTGCTTGTTACATTTGATTGATGGTTGATTATGGTTGTAGTAATGTTGCCAACAAGAATTTGATGTTCATTGTGTGAAATGCATTTGTCATGAGTATGTGATTTGTTAAATACTGTTACATGTCGCTTACTAGTTGATGTTATGTCCCATACTTACATCCCTTTATGTTAGGTTACATTCTTGAATATTTTGATTACATGTATTAGTCTTGTAGGTTGATTACAATAATTGATCGTTAATGCTCGAGTACATGCATTTATGTGTATGTGTAGTTAGTTAGGCATTGCTTATACATATTGTTGGTTTCATCTAGCAGTGTCTACAATGAAGTAATGTTTGTTGTCATGCATGAGGTCATAACATGCATTTTTGATATGGCGTTGCATTGATGACCGGACCCTAACTAGAGTGATGTTTATGTGTTGATACATTTATTTATGTATGCCTATATGCAATTATGATTATGTTATATGTGTATCACGTTGATTTGGTGATCTTGTACACAAGGTATACTCCCCGAGCTATACTAAGGTACGTTGATTTATTGTGATTTGGTTTATCTGAAATATTATTCATTGCAAGAAAAATATCAAATGGCTACCAACGTGGTAGACTACATAGAATCTCCCTATGCATCATATGAGTAGTGTGGTGTAGGGCACACTTATGATTTGGCAGATACATTAAGGAACTTCAAGTAAGAGATAAGGAGTTGTAAGACAGATAATGATTGGACCATATAGGTACAAGAGTTTGTCATACTTGCAACATCAAGCACCGCTTTGGATTAGCCATGGACAGGAGGAAAAAACTAATGGGGCATATGGTAGTAGGTCTCCTGGTAGACATAGGTCAGATAAATCCGATAAAATGAGAGATGGCAGGTTGTTGGACATTCCAGATAGGAGGGGCGATCAGTACAGGCATTATTCTAGTTCTAGTAATCTTAGACATCAGGATCATCATCGTTATCATCCTTACAGGAGCAGTGATAGGGGATACTTTCCAGATGAATTTAAGAAAGAAAACCACCTACTTTTAATGGAGATGTGAAAAATATGGAAGATGAAGAAGCTTGGACTTGGGATGAAAACATTCTTTGAGTTGCGTGAGTACACAGATAACATGAAGGCCATAATAACTATATTCAGCTTGAACAGTAAAGTGGATATCTCGTCGGAAGATGTTAAACAAGTAAGAGACATCAGGACAGATGACCTGAGTTGGTGGGAGTTCAAAAGGATTTTTAGGAAGAAGTACTTGTTAGAGAGGTACTATGACAATAAGTCTAAAGGATTCTATGACCTAAATATTGGATCAATGATAGACAAAGAGTACACAACCAAGTTTCTGGAGCTATTGAGGTATGTACCGTATCTTACTGATGAGAAGGATAAGGCTCAATGATTTGCCAATGGTTTTCCATTAGCATTTAGAGATCGGATTCAGTATGATGAGTCGCAGTCACTTGAGGAATTTATTGGGAAATTGAATCATTTATAGGAACAATAAAGCGTAAGAATGAATCTCCGCAAGGATGGAAGGGAAATGATGAAGGTAAATGTAAATGGGAACCTAAGAGGAAAAGGCCTCAACATGCAGATGAAAAGAGAATGTGGCACCACAAAATAGGTTTAATGCTGCTAGACAGTGACATGAGTTGCAATAGTAACATAGAAGTCACATAGGAGTTCAAATCCAATCATAGTAGCCTCTCATCTCATGTTGACCCCGGTTGGCTAGTTACATGGGTAGATGTGGGAGGATGGTGCTACATCCATGTATTTAATTATAGGCTTTCCAAGGATATCTAAACGACATGATTCGATCATGTTTGTGGTGGAAAGGTTGACAAAATTAGCACACTTCATTCCAGTGCAATCTACTAATTCGTCTAGTGAGGTAGCACAAGTCTTCATCAGAGATATGGTGAGACTTCATAGTGTTTAAAAGAATATTTTTTTGAAAAAAGATTCCAATTTCACTTCCAAGTTCTAGAAAGAGTTATTTTCAGGGTTGGGTACAGATTTGGCCTTCGGCACAACTTATCATCTGCATACAGATGGACAAACAAATAGGCTCCACATGATGTTGGAGGATATGTTGACGATGTATGTGATGCATCGGTAGTAGAACTGGGAAGAGTACCTTCTACTGGTTGAGTTTTCTTACAACAATGGGTATCAGGAGTCACTGGGATGAGTCTGTTTGATGCACTTTATGTACAGAGTTTTAATACTCCCATCAACTGGAGTGATCTAGTGAATAGGTTATTGATGGGACCAGAAGTGTTGGTAGACTTGGAACATGAAATTCAAGTTATAAAGAAGAATCTAAAGGTAGAATAGGACATACAAAAGAGTTATGCAGATCAAAACGGGACGTTTAAGGAGTTTCAGGTTGGGGAACATGTGTATTTGTGCATCAATCCCAAGAAGATCTCCTTGAGGATTGGGCCATCTGTGAATCTAGCACCTCAATATTGTAGGCCTTTTGAGATCCTTGAGAGGATTGGACTGGTGGCCTATCAACTTGCAATACCTCTAACAATCAAAGTCCAAGATGTTTTCCATATTTCATTGCTTAAAATATATGCAAAGGATGTTGAGCATGTTATTGATTGGCCTATATTGCAGGTGGATCCAAAAGGAGAATTCCAGTTGGAACCTTAGTTGTGGAGAAAGATGCTCATGCTCTGGAACCAAGAAACTAAGAAGGTTAAAGTGCAGTGGAAGCACTTTGGACCTGATGAACCTACATGGGAGATGGTTGATCAGATGCAAGCAATGTATCATTCGTTATTTTACGGTTGAGGTAAAGCAGTTTTGGAATATGTATATATGTATATGGATGTAAATATTTCCATGAGATATATTATAAAGAAACAATAAGTGGTATGGTTGTCTTGTCGTTATGTTTGTCTTCATGGTATTTCTTTTCAGTAGGTTGTTCATTGTAAATACTACATTGAGCTAAGTTATAATTTTCCATGGGTAGTATGTTTTGTTTTTCAGCAGTTTTGCTGGTTGTAGGTGTCATTGAACACCGAGGATGGTGTTGCCCTAAGGGGAAGGGGTTTGTAATAGCCCTAGGTTAAAAATCCATGTAATAAAGTTAATAAAGGCAAAATAATACCAAGGTCATGAGACACGTATTCCAAGCTAAATGCTGGGAAAAACATCATATTGGGTGTTCATTTGGTTTATTATGGCTAAAGGGAAATTGACAAACGCAATTAAGAAGGATTCAGAAAGGAAATGGGAAATGCTTTGGAAAGGAAAACTATAAATAATTGGCCTTTTAATTGTGAAAATATTGAAAAATTGGAGAATAGGAGGTGAAAGGCCACATGTTGCATGTGAGGAGGAAAATGAAGGAAAAATAATAAAAATTGAATAAAATAAAGGCCTTGTCCCCTTACTGTTTATCATTTTTTAGAGTTTCATCAAGTTCTTGGTAGAGGTTGATCCTAGCCATAAAAAAGTGGCTCAGATCTCGAGGTCGTTGGCACAGAACATAGTGGAAAAGTCTACAGTTACTGGGATGCTGGGTAAGTTAACTCAGGTCTTGGGCACCTAGACTAGTTTGTGGGTCCTGTGTCTCTTGAGGAATGCCAATTTGCTTTTGGTTCGTCAGTTCCACTTCCTTAAGGTGGTATAGGAGGTTGAATTATATCATAGTACCATGGTGGACCAATTGGAGAGTTGTATGAATGTGATTAATTCATCATTCAATAGTACAACTAGGGTAGGTAAAACTACAATCATCATGAAACATGCATGATGGTGGGTCAACTTATACTCTTTTGTTATAATCCTACGAAGTTATAGTCTAGGTTGAATAATATTGAGCTAAGAAAATGCTAAAAATTTTAATATTAACAAATGTGTAGGAATTTCACATCTTTGTTGTAAGAAGTAGGGTTTCCAACATTGGAGCATTAAGTATTAGGGCTTAAAGTGTCCCACAGACAAAGTTTTTCCTTATATTATAGCTCTTTAATATACTACTAAGTTTGAAGAGTAGTACTCAAACCAATATCTTGAAGCTTCAACCAAGGAGGATTAACCATACCCTTAGATGCACTACCCAATTACCATGGAACATAAGATTATTTTTCTAAATGTTATTATCAATGCCACAATAACAATCAAGAATTCATGTGATTAATCTAACATTGGTTTCAAGATACCTACATGGCTTATAATATACCCAGCTATGTGGAAGTGAGATTCCGTGTACAAGTGTTATTTAATGTGATATTACTTAAATGTGTACTAACAAGTCTACCCATAAAACCCAAAACAAATGTCAATTAATGCCTCAAAATGTTCTCTAAAGGTTTCATATCCAAATTTTCCAAACTGAGTCCCATCGATAAATGCAATCTTGTGAGCTAATTCCTGCACTTTTTCCACCATGAAAAGATCGATATGGATTAAAAACAACATAATTATCCAATCTGATTACTTAATTGATTACTTGATAAGATAATTAGAAGTAATTGAAAAGAAAATCATTTTTTGTGACATTATCAAGGATTTATCAAGAGTACATTTAGTTTTATATCAATTTTTGTGTGAATTTACTCACTAATTTCCAATAAAAACCATCAGACTGTAGAACATTCAGGAAGGAAATGAACAAAGTCAACCACACAGCTACTTGACACTAACATTAAGCTCTCTTGCTAACAAAAATCCTAAATCTTCTACTTCTACTATATGCTGTCAATCTAAAGAACAATATAACCATGAAAACAACAACTTTCTCAAATCTCCAAAGACACCCTCAAAAGAAGAAGATAATCCTTTAAAAAGGAAGACACATCAAAATATCAAATAATAATAACTCCTCCCCATATAAAAAACAACCTTGATGCTAAAATGAAAAATATTTATCATTCATCACTACCGACCTTTCATGGTCTATCTAAACAAAATCCAATTAGCTTCGTTTTTTACTTCAAAATCCTACATTACTTTCAAAAGATATGGATACAGATACACCAAGTGGAACTACCTCACCATCATAAATAGAACTAGGTTTTACCACAATCCTCACCAGATCACTAGGCCATAAACAATCGTGGGTGCCACCGGATTTCTCCACCTACCCCATGAGGAATTTTCCTATCTGCTAGTCTCTAGGCTTTGCCGAAATCTACATTTTGATCTAGGGATCACTAGGCCATAATCGATACACCACCCTTTAGGCTTTACTGTATATCCCACCATTCACTAGCAAGGATTCTTAGACCTGATCAAGAGTAACCACCTACAATATTTATCGTATATCTCATGATTCACTAGTCGAGGATTCCTAGGCCCAGCGAGGCACACAATACCCAACTTTACCGCAACCCATAGTCTGGTTTATGGGTCACTAGGTGAGTGGATTTACCACAATCCAGAGTCCAGTTCAAGGATCACTAGGACATGCATTTTTTAATTCAGAGATCCACTTCACTCATCTTCAAATCCATTCAGTAATCTAGCTCAACCTAAACATGAGAACCCCATCACACCATGGCTATCTAGAAATGGCAAGGCAAGGTTGGAGAACACTCTCACACCTGGAAAAACCCATGCCCAAAATAACAAGAGAACCAAGAACACACATGCATAACCATACATTCTGAATATAGCAAGGAATCACACATGTTTTTGCATGCATGGTATTGCACGTGTTTCTTTTTTGTCATTGCATGGTTTTTTCCAGGTGTAACAGTGCTTTTAGCCTAGCCTTGCCATTTCTGGATAGCCACAGTGTGATAGGGTTGAGTTGGATTACTAAATGGATTAAAAGCTAAGTGGGGTGGATCTCTAAATGATAGAGCACATGACCTAGTGGTCCCTAAACCAAATTGTGGATCACAATAAAGCCACTGGCCTAGTGACCCCTAAGCCAGACTATGGGTTGTGGTAAATCTAGGATTGTTGCCTTGGTGGGCCTAGGAATCCTTATTGGTGAATGGCAGGAAATACAATAAAGCCAATAGGTGGTTTCTATTCTTTGGGCCTGGTAATCTCATGTTTGGGATATTTGGTAAATCTTGGAGAGTGGGTCTTGTTTTAGGGCCTAGTGATCCAGGTTGGGATTGCGGTAAAGATGGAGAGACTAGGAGAAAGGAAAATTCCTCACAGTGCAAGTGGAGAAATCTAGTGGCATACTTGCTTTTTTCGCCTAGTGATCGGGTGGAGATCACACTAAAGCCTATTATGATGTGTTCATTGTGTTGGACTAGCTGTATGAATTATGCTAAATCCTGGTTACTATTGATGAGGGTGATGTGGTTTAGCCTTGGTATGCCCTGGTCGGTTATTTTGGTTTGAGTCCCACATTCATGCTTGGAATATGGCACGACGGTGAATGGGTGAAGAGAGATTTGGCCCAACCATTCTATGGTCGGGTGGGATGTGGTACTCCCATCTCCAATTGGTTTATTGAATTCATTAATGAGAAATTCATTCCCTTGATTTTTCATGTGTAAATGTATTGATGTATATGTGGATTTCATGGCTGATATGCTTATGACATTTTTGTCCCTATTACGCTAGTTATATATATGTTTTATGATAGCATCTATGTATGGCTCTTAGCATGCTTTTACTTGTGCATGAATGGATAATGTATCTATGGCCTAATATATGATAATGCAACAAATGACATGAGGGAACAATGGTTCATAGATATTCTCAGATAAGTATGATATCCCTACACTAAATTCTCTTGTTTACACTTGTAGGTTACATGTTGATGATATGTTTGACGAAATGCCTGTCATGGCTAGTAGGGGTCTACTTAAGGTCTTGTTCAACTTATTTCTTCGGCATGATTGTTTCCCTGTAATTTTACTAATTTCAAGATATCACTCGCAGTGACCTAGGCTCTGAGCCTAAAAAAGTGGCTTAAATCCTAGGGTTGTTGGCACATAAATAGAAATTTCAGTCTCTGGTCACTGGCAGGCAAGTCTATGAGAGCAATTTTGGGTCTTTGGATGCTCTTTTTCCCATAGCGTGGGAGCAACTTAGGCCTAAGGTGTCCAAAACATCAGTGGGACCTAGGGACAGGTTCTCTGAGTGGATGACTTGTCTCCTGAGAATTCTGAAGCTGATGTTGGATGACTATGTGTGATGTTTCTGTTGATTCCACTTCCTCATGGTCACATAGGAGGTCAAATCCAATCATAGTAGCCTCTTGTCATGCGGAAAGAGATATTTTTGCTGACAAAACTAACCTCCCTAGGAGTCTAAGACTCTCTAGTGACAAACAAAACAAGTAAGAGCAATCCTTCTCTAAATATACATTATCCTATGAGAAACCAAGTGTTTTTCGATCTTACCTTAGGTCCAACGCTTGTTGTAGCAGCCTAGCTTCGTTGATCCAAATGAGCTCCTCCTTAACTTTGAAACCTGCATACACTAACAATCAAACGATTACATAACACCTGAATATTCCATAAAACAAAGCATATTCAACATATAGACCAAGGAGTATATGAAATAATTCATTAACAAATCATTGAGAAGAATGGACTTATTTGTATTAAGGAAACAAAAAAGAACCATTACAACCTGAGCCTTGGTGTTGTGCAAGTTCCTCCCAGGGTCCAGCAAGAGTTTTCCTCTACTTTGACAAGCTCACCCACTTCCATATGCAACAAGAAAGGATGGTAATCTCTCCTCACAAGTTTACAATGGAAGTCCTAATTCCAGCAGCATTTACCCTTTGGAATGTTCAGCTTTCAACCTCCCCTCCTTTGGCCCAATGCCTGTATTTATAGTGTTCTAGAGGAGGTTATTCAGTTCCAACATCAATGGGATACTCCCTCTTTTGGATGGGGTAGCTCCTCTCTTGATGGGATAAGTTCCTCTATCATAGGGATGCATGAACCATCTGGAGGCGCTCAATACACGTCAAACACTCTTCTAGAAGGCTCTAGAAGTGACACAAGTAACTTTTTAAAGATGAAACTCGCGCCTTTTGACCTTTACAGGGGTACGCACCCGTCCTTTGGCTTACAGAGCGTACAAGTACGCAGGTACAGTGTGTTTGGGGTGCGTACACGCAGGCAAGGTAGAGAGAACCTGCGTACCCAGAGATAAACATGTTTTTAAGTGACTTTCTCTCTTTTTGAAGTTTGACATGAAGAGCAGAGGTATGAGGCTTGACAAGGAGGATAATATGACTATTGATGGAGCCATATTAACTGCAGATAGTCATGGTGACAAATTTCAGTGTAACAGATTGCCCCCTAAAGTACGAAGCCTGTAATAGATAAGGGTTTATATCATATAGGAAGGGTGAAGTACTTTATCATTTCGAGGATCATCTTGTGGAGAGCCCAGTCAGAACCTGCAATTTTCAACACAAAATACATGTATAAGATCATATCATTGCTGAGGTAGGCATTCCCATACTCATATCAAAACTTTAATAATAGACTAACTATTTGATACAGGAATGATTTCATATACATCATATCATAGACTCGTGTAGACACAGTATGGTGCATCCATCTGTTTATGATTGGTCTACAACATAATGAATACAAAACTCCTCGTAGCCTGGATGGTGGAAACTAGATCCAGGGTCTTCATCTCTACTTCCCGAATTGATACGATTCTAGCCACGTGAATAAATGAGTCGATGTCGAACATGGTAGAAACCACTTGATTACCAGTCAATGATGAAAACTGTTAACAAGCATGAGAGAAACCACCAGTAATGTCAATGGTTCTCAAAGTACCCAGCACAATCCATGAGATGTGAATGAATGAGTCGATGTCGAACATTTCATGGAATCCTTCGATCGCAAGTCAATGATGAAAACTGACGTCGAAGGCGAGAAACCTGCCGTTGATGCATGCAGACTCCAAGGTGCTCACGATTTCTAAGTCAACTTTCTAGATAATGTGCTGATGTCGATAGAAAGTGACCCGTCGCAGGCAAGCCTACGACATGAAATCATAGCTCAAGTTGAAGAAATGTTGCTGCAAGGACTGACTCAATGATGACACAATGAATGATAGGTATTTTGCAGTTGAATGTTTTGTTTACAGACCTCTTGAACACATAACGACACAACAGATGGTTTGGCGACGAATGATTCAAAGTTGACTCCCATAACTCGGCAAAAGATATCAAATGATCTTGGTCAACTGTGAGACAAGGGATTTCCCAACCTAGGTGAATGAATAAGTGTCGTGTTCAAGAGTGGTAGTAAGGTTTTTCTCTGAGACAAAAAGGATATCAAATAGGCTCATTCTTCTCATTTTTCCCCCACCATTTCTGGCAAGTACCTCTTTATTTTTTACAAGCTTGAGGAGGATAACATATGCTTGTTTGTAAGCTCATCCTTCGGATGAGTCCAACTTAGTTTTTGATGCGACCCTAAGAAGGAGTGGTCCGTTCCTGTTTGTAATAGAACAGGTCCTTTACTGTGAAATTTTAACGAGTCCAGTATAGGAGAAACTCGGCGTTTTTCATATTTAGAGAGTCTGAAAAACTTAGAAGACTCCAGATTGAACTTTTTCGTAAATTTGTGTCTCCTAAGCCCGAAAAAGTATAAAATAATACCTAGGAGAACCGCTTGATCTTGCGACAAAGGATATTTTCATAGTTAGTGTCTTTGACCTGAAAAGTAAAAAGCGATCAAGGACACGTCGTTTTATTTCCAATATCGAATTTGAAACGACAAAAATCCGGCAATCTTTTCTTGTTTTTTCGGTCAAAAAAGGGCTGTAAGAGGACCGTCTTTTAATTCCGTTTTAACGAGTGTAAAAGAAACGCTCGGCAATCTTTTCAGTTTTAGGAGTCAGAAAAGGGCTTAAAAGATGACTCTGATGTTTGGTTCGTGAAAAATGACAAGTTTCCCTGTAAATCCCTTTGTCCTGCACAAAACGACACATTACTCATACCTGTTTGAGATGGGCAAAAATACATTGAAAAATGACCTTCCATGGTGAAAAATAAACAAATTTAATATTTATTTATCCAAAAACCTATAAAAAGACCTTTTACCATGTCATTTTTACCATTTTACTGTTGAGGTAGAAAAAAGGGCTTTTGGCAAGAAACTTCCCGTGGACTTTGCGGAAAATCAGACTGTCGGAATCGAGCGCTGTCACTTCCAGGTAATCCACAACATCCTCCTCTTCAATTTCATCCGTTTAGAATTTGATTTTTATTCTTAGTTTGATTTTTTGGGGGCATTGGGGTTTTGGGATGCGGTCCTCGGGGTACGCAGGTGGCCCATGGGTAACCTGCGTACCCCGACTTTTTCTTTAAAGGAAAAAGGGTCGGGGTACGCAACCTACCTTCAGACCAGGTGCGTACCCACTCCCTGTTTCTGAAGGCGGGGTGCGTACCCCGTGTAAAGCGCACCCCCAAACCCCATCTTTCAAAATTAACCATAAAATATTGATTTTATGATTTGTAAGACTTATTTTTTGGTGTGTAGATTTCTCACCATGCTGGATTGGCATGAAAGAGAGCATGAAGATGTTGATTCGGCCTCGTTGAATCATCAACCTACGATTGATGCATTGAGAGCATGCGGCCTTTACAAATACTGGGTCATACCTGGCATGAGGGCCCGGGTGCCATTTCTGGAGTGGCTGGTCGAGAGATGGAACATTCAGGATCAATGTTTCTACATTGGAGGCCATCAACTCGAGATAGAGGCCTCCGATATATATTTTCTCACTGGTTTGTCGAACAGGGGCGAAACCTTTCTCTATTCGGGACTAGGCCGGGTGGCCAATCCCTTGCTAGCCTCCGGCTAGAGTGGTGTAACAACCAGAACCAGGAGAAGGGGATTGAAATTAAGTTCATATCCCGTCTTGAACTTATGGTAATAGCATTCATAGTTACCAGACTCTGTGGCGCAGCCGCTTTACACAAGGCCACCGGATCCCAGATGAGGATGGCGATAGATTGCTACCAAGGCACCCTTTTCAACTGGTGCGATGTTGTACTGGCCAATCTGAAGGGCCAGTTGACTAGGGCGAAGAATGAACAATCAAAGACCTTTGGATATGGGGCTTTGGTTGTGAGTTTCGCCTTAGAGAGAGTTCCCATGCTGATCCCACAGCAGCTCACAGTTGGGGTTGGGGCTCCTCGGGAGCCTAAGATGA
>APFE030587363.1:0-10543 GCA_000404065.3 Pinus taeda | reverse complement strand
AAACTTTAGGCTTTAGGATTTAGGGTTTATAAGACCTTAGTAAATGATTTTACGACTTATCCTTTAGGATTTAAGCATTAGGATATAGGGTTTGGGGTTTGGGGTTTAGGGTTTAGGTTTTATAAAAATTTAGTGAATTCCTTTAATAAAAACTTAAGTAAAAGTTACATAACGCTTTCTAAAATGTTATAAAAGTCATAGTGTTTAAGGTTAGCCATTTGTGGTTTATAGTTTGGGATTTAGGCTTTCTGGTTTAGGGTTTAGGTTTTAAGGTTTATGGTTTAGGATTTATAACATTAAAGTTACAAAATTCTTTTTAAAATATTAAAAAGAAATTAGACTTTAAGGTTTGGTCTCTAGGGTCTAGGATTTAGGGTTTAGGGTTTAGGATTTATAACACTTTAGTAAATTCTTTTAAGAAACACTTAAATAAAAGTTATTTTTTTTTTTAATGTTATCAAATAATTAGGGTTTAGGTTTTAGGGTTTGGTGGTTTAGGTTTTAGGTTTCGAATTTATGGTTTAAGGTTTATAACACTTTAGTAAATTCTTTTGATAAACACTTAAATAAAATTTAGAAAACACTTTCTAAAATGTTTTAAAATGCTTACAATTTAGGTTTTTTGGTTTATAACACTTTAGTAAATTCTTTTAATAAACACTAAATAAAATTTAGAAAACACTTTTTCAAATGTTATAAAATATGTAGGGTTTAGGTTTTAGGGCCTCAACTCTAGTGTTTGGGGCTTACGATTTAGGTTTTATAGCACTTTAGTAAATTATTTTAACAAACACTTAAATAAAAGCTACAAAACTATTTTTAAAATTTTATAAAATGATTAAGGTTTAGGGTATAACTTTTAGGGTTTGGGGTTTACAGTTTCGGGCATAGGTTTTAGGGTTTATAAGAATTTAGTATATTAATTTAATAAAAAGTTGAATAAAAGTTACAAAATACTTTTCAAAATGTTATAAAATACTTAGGGTTTTGGGTTTATGTTTTAGGGTTTATAACACTTTATAAAATGCTTTTAATAAACACTTAAATGAAAGTTACAAAACATTTTTTAAAATGTTATAAAATGATCAGTATTTAGGGTTTGGGGTTTAGGGTTTAGGGTTCATGTTTTAGGATTTATGGTTTATAAGGATTTAGTAAATTCTTTTAATAAACACTTAAATATAAGTTATTTTTTTTTAATGTTATAAAATGCTTAGGGTGTGGGGTTTGAGGTTTAGGGTTTAAGGTTTACAGTTTATTAGGGTTTCGTAAATGATTTTAATAAACACTTAAATAAAAGTTACAAAACACTTTCTAAAATGTTATAAAATGCTTAGAGTCTCTGATTTAATGTTTAGGGTTTAGGGTTTGAGGATTGGGGTTTAGTGTTTTGGGTTTATAATGTTTTAGTAAATTATTTTAATAAACACTATAGTAAAGGCTACAAAATGATTTTTAAAATGTTATAAAATCATTAGTGTTTACGGTTTAGCCTTTAGGGTTTGGGGTTTAGGGTTTAGGGCGGTTTATCATAGGGTTTATAATTTATAAGACTTAAATGGTTTTAGTGAAGGCTTAAATAAAAGTTACAAAATTCTTTTCTAAATGGTATAACATGCTTAGGGTTTAGTGTTTATGATTTAGCCTTTTGAATTGGGGGTTTAGGGTTTATAAGACCTTAGTAAATTCTTTTAACAAAGACTTAAATAAATGTTCCAAAACGCCTTTTATACTATTTTAAAATGCTTAGGGTTTAGGTTTTTGGGTTTTTATTTTGGGTTTTATTTTTAGGTTATAGGGTTTATAACACTTTAGTAAATTCTTTCAATAAAAACTTGAATAAATGTTACAAAACATTTTTTAAAATGTTATAAAATGCTCAAGATTTAGGGTTTGGGCTTCAAGCTTTAGGGTTTTTGGCTTCTGGTTTAGAGCTTAGGGTTTATAACACTTGAGTAATTTCTTTTAGTAAATACTTAAATTAATGTTACAGAGCACTTTTTAAAATGTTGTAAAATTCTTACTGTTGATGGTTTAGAGTTAAGTGTTAGAGGTTTATTATTTGGGGTTTAGGGTTCAGGGTTTTGAATTTAGGGTTTATAACACTTTCATAAAATATTTTAATAAACACTTAAATAAAATTTAAAAAATACTTTTTGAAATGTTATGAAATGTGTTTCATTTATGATTTAGGGTTTAGGGTTTGGGTCTTAGGGTTTAGGGTTTGGGGTTTATCATGTAGGGTTTAGGGTTTTGGGCTGAGGGTTTAGGTTAGAGTGTTTAAGGTTTATAAAATGCTCAAGGTTTAGGGTTTAGGGTTTAGGGTTTATGGTTAAGGTTTTAAGGCTTATAACGCTTTAGTAAATGCTTTGTATAAACACTTAAATAAAAGTTACAAAACACTTTTTAATACGCTATGAAACGATTAGGGTATAGGGTTTAGGATTTAGTTTTTAGGGTTTAGGGTTTAGGGTTTATGGTTTATAACACTTTATTAAATTCTTTTAATAAACATTTAAATAAAAATTACATAACCATTTTTAAAATGCTATAAAATTTTGAGGGTTTAGGGTTTGTGTTTTAAGCTTTAGGGTTTAGGGTTTTAAGTCTATGGTTTAGGGTTTAGAGTTTATAGTTGAGGGATTATAACACTTTAGTAAATTATTTTAATAAACATTTAAATAAAAGTTACAACAAACATTTTAAAATTTTAGAAAATACTTAGGGATTAGGGTTTACAGTTTAGGGTTTAAGGTTAGGGGTTTATTGTTTAGAGTATAGGGTTTAGGGTTTATGGCACTTTAGTAAATGTTTTTAGTAAAAACTTAAATAAAAGTTACAAAAAAAATTTAAAATTTTTATAAAATGCTTAGTGTTTAGGGTTTAAGGTTTAGGATTTAAGGTTTGAGGTTTAGGGTGTAGGGTTTAGGGTTAAGCGTTTGTAGTTTAGGCTTTAGGGATTAGGTATTATGGTTCAAGGTTTATAACACTTTATAAAATGCTTATGGTTTAAGTTTTAAGATTTTCAATTTAGGGTTTACGGTTCTCAGTTTAGGGTTTATAACACCTTAGAAATTGTTTTTATAAACACTTGAATAAAATTTACAAAACAATCTTTAAAATGTTCTAAAATTCATAGGGTTTAGTGTTTAGGATTTAGGGTTTAGGGTTTATGATTTAGGTTTTTGGGTTTAAGGTTTAAGGTTTACGGTGTAGGGATGAACCACCCCACATTAAGTGGGTTTCCTCTGCTACATCTTACATGTAATCAATTCATCGTGTTGAGCCTCGAGGAGTTATGAATAAAAACAAACGAAAGAAAATAGGTTTATGGAGAAGGGTGGAAAAACAAAGGTTGGTGTATCTGTGTACCACAATTTTCTCCCTCCTACACTCACATACCCAAGTTTGGTCTTCCCTAATTATAGATACAAATAAAATTCTTAGGGTTTATGGCTTAGGGTATAGGATTTGGGGTTTAGGGTTTATAACATTTTACTAAATTCCTTTAATAAGCACTTGAATAAAAGTTACAAAATGTTTTTAAAATGTTATAAAATTCTTAGGCTTTAGCATTTATGGTTTAGGGTTTATAACACTTTATTAAATTTTTTTAATATATACTTAAATAAAAGTTACAAAACAGTCTTTAAAATTTTATAAATTAATTAGGGTTTAGGGTTTAGGGTTTGTGGTTTATAGTTTAGGGTTAAGGGTTTATAACACTTTAGTAAATTCTTTTAATAAACACTTAAATAAAAATTACAAAACACTTTTTAAAATGTTATAAAATGCTTAGGGTTTAGGGTTTCATGTCTACAGTTTGGGGTTAGGGTTTAACGCTTAGGGTTTAGGCTTTATTATTTAGGGTTTATGGTTTACAAGACTATAGTAAATGCTTTTAATAAAAACTTAAATAAAAGTTTCAAACTACTTTTTAAAATGTTATAAAAAGATTAGGGTTTAGGGTTTGTGATTTAAGGTTTAGGGTTTAGGGTTTATGGTTTAAGTTTTGGATTTTTTGGTTTAGGTTTAGGGTTTAGTGTTTAGGGTCTACAACATGTTAGTATATTCTTTTAATAAACACTTAAATAAAAGTTACAATTTTTTTTTGAAATTTTATAAAATGGTTAGGGTCTATGGTTTACGGTTTAAGGTTTAGGATTTGGGCTTTGGGGTTTAGGGTTTAGGGTTTAGGTTTTGGGGTTTAGGGTTTATGTTTTTGTGTTTAGGGTTTAGGGTTTTTAATTTATGGTTTAGGGTTTGTAACGCTTTAGTAAATTCTTTTAGTAAACACTTAAATAAAAATTACAAAATTATTCTTAAACTATTATAAAATTCTTAGTGTTTATGGTTTACGGTTTAGGGCTTGGGGTTTACGGTTAAGGGTTTAGGTTTTTGGGTTTTAGTTTTAGGGTATATGGTTTAAGGTTTATAACAATTTATTAAATGATTTTAACAAAAACATAAATAAAAGTTACAAAATGCTTTTAAAAATGTTCTAAAATTCCTACGGTTTAGGGTTTATGGTTTATTTTTTAGGGTTTAGGGTTTAGGGTATAGGGTTTGGGGTTTATGGTTTAACGATTAGGATTTATAAAAAATTATTAAAAGCTTCCCCTTCTCTCCCTCTCCCATCACTACCCCTACCAACCCTTCTCTCTCTGCCTTCCCTCCCTCTCCCTCTCTTTGTCTCTCCGACTATCTCCCTATCTCCAACCCTCCCTCACCCTTCCTTTCTTTCTCTCCCTCTCTCTCCCCCCTTCCCCCCTCTTCATCTCCCCCATATCCCTCTCATCATCTCTATCTTTTTCTCTCTCTCTCTCCCTATATCCCTTCCCTCCCACCCCTTCTCTCTCACCCCCCTCCCGGTCTCTCTATCCCTCTCTCTCCCCATCCCCCCCTTTGTCTCTCCCACCCCCTCTCTCCCGCTCTCCCTCTCTCTCTACCTCTCCCTCCCCCACTCTCTTCCCTTCCCCCTATCCCTCTTCTTCTCTCTCTCTCCCTCTCCCCATCTCAGTCTCTCTCCCTCTCCCCCTCCCACTCTCCGCTCCCATCCCTGTATCTCCCAACACCTATCTTTACCTCCCCCTCTCCCTCACCCTATCCTCCTCTCTCTGACATCTCCCACCCCTTCTCTCCCCCTCCCATCACTCCCGCTACCAACCCTTCTCTCTCCGCCTCCCTCCCTCCCTCTCTCTCCCTCTCCCTCTGTGTCCCCATACCTCCCCCTTTGTCTCTCCCTCCATTCCTCTCTCCTTCTCCCTCTCCCTCCCTCTCCTCCTCCCTTACCCTTCCCCCTCTCCCTCTCTCTCTACCTCTCCCTTTCCCACTCTATTCCCCTCCTCCTATCCCTCTTTTTATCTCTCTCACTCTCTCCCTCTCTCTCGTTCTCTCCCTCTCCCCATCCCCCTCTTTGCTCCCCTCTGCCTCTCTCTGCCCACCTATCTATACCTCCCCCTCTCCCTAACCCTGTCATCCTCTCCTTCCTATCTCCCACGCCTTCTCTCCCCCTCCCATTGCTCCCCCTACCACCCCTTCTCTCTCTGCATCCCTCCCTCTTTCTCTACCTCCCTTCCTCTCTCTCTCTCTGCCTCCCTTCCTCTCTCCTTCTCCCTCTCCCTCCCTCTCTTCGCACCTTGCTCCTCCGCCTCTCCCTCTCTCTCTACCTCTCCCTCTGCAACTCTCTCTCCCTCTCCCACTCTCACTCTCTCTCTCCCTCTCCCCCTCCACCTCTTTGTTCCCCTCCCACTCTCTCCCCCAACATATATCTACCTCACTCTCTCTCTCAGCCTATCATCCTCTCTCCTTGAATCTCCCACCCGTTCTCTCCCACTCCCATCACTCCCCCTACCACACCTTCTCTCCCCACCTCCCTACCTCTGTCTCCCCCACTCCCTCTCTTTATATCTCTCCCAATATATCCCTATTTCCCCCTCTCCCTTTCCCTCTCCTTCTCCCTCTCTCTCTCTCTCCCCCCCTTTTCCCTACCTCTCTGTCTCTCTCTTCCTTCCCCCCTCTTTCTCCCCCCTTTCCCCTCTTCCTGATCCTATTCTCCTGTCTCTCTTGCCCTATTTCCCTCCCCTGCCACACCTTCTCTCTTCCCATCACTCTCTTCCCCCTCTCCCCATCCCTCCCCCTTTATCTCTACCTCCATTCCTCTCTCCCTCTCCCTCTCCCTCACTCTCCCACTCCCTTGTCCATCCACCTCTGCCACCATCTCTACCTCTCCCTCTCCCACTCTCTTCCCCTCCCCCTATCCCCCTTCTGCTCTCTCTCCCTCTGCCCCTCTCACTCTCTCTCTCCCTCTCCCCCTCAGCTCTTCATTCCCCTCCCTTTCTCTCCCCCCACCTATCTCTACCTCCCCCTCTCCTTCACCCTATCCTCCTCTAACCCACATCACCCACTTCTTCTCTCCCTACCATCAACCCCTTCTCTCTCTGCCTCCCTCCCTCTCTCTTTTCCCCTCTCCCTACCCCTCTCTACCCTCATCTATCTCTACCTCCCCCTCTCCCACACCCTATCCTCCTCTCTCCCCCATCTCCCACCTCTTCTCTCCCCCTCCCATCACTCCCACTACCACCACTTCTCTCTCTCCATCCCTCACTCTCTCTCTCCCTCTCCCTTTGTCTCCCCATCTCTCCCTTTTTGTCTCTCCCTCCCTTCCTCTCTCCTTCTTCCTCTCCCACCATCTCCTCCTCCCTTGCCCCTCCCCCTCTCCCTCTCTCTCTTCCTCTCCCTCTCCCACTCTCTTCCCCTCCCCCTATCCCTCTTCCGCTTTCTCTCCATGCCCCCCTCCCACTCTCTCTCTCCCTCCACCCCTCTCTCCCCCCACATATCTCTACTTCCCCCTCTCCCTAAGCCTATCCTCCTCTCTCCCAAAATCTCCCACCCCTTCTCTCCCCCTCCCATCAATCCTCCTACCATCCCTCCCTCTCTCTCTCCTTCTCCCTCTCTCTCTATCTCTCCCACTATCTACCTATCTCCCCCACCTCTCTCTATCTCTCCCTTCACTCACCCCTCTCTTTGTCTCTATCCCTTCTCCTCTCCCTGACACTATCCTCCTCTCTCGCCCATCTCTCTCTCCTCCTCTCTCTCTCTCCCTCCCTCCCTTTCCTACCACCTATTCTCTCTCCCCCTCCCTCCCCATATCTCTCCACCTCTCTCCCCATAGCTCCCGCTTTGTCTCTCCCTCCATTCCTATCTCCCTCTCCGCCTCCCCTCTCTTTTCCCCTCCCTGTCTCTCACCCTACCTATCACTACCTCCCCCTCTCCCTCAACATATCCTCCTCTCGCCCCCATCACCCACTCCTTCTCTCCCCCTGCTATCACTACCCCTACAACCCCTTCACTCTCCGCCTCCCTCCCTCTTTCTCTCTCCCTCTCCCTGTCCCTCTCTCTCCCACTATCTCCCTATCTCCCCCTCTCCATATCCCTTCCTCTCTCTCTCTCTCTCCATTCCCCTCTCCCTGATCCAATCCTCCTCACTCCACCATCTCTCTCTCCTATTCTCCCTCTCCTACTCCCTCCCCCATCTCCCTCTTCTCCTCACTCTCTCTCCCTGCCTCTCTTCCCTCCCAACCCTTTTATCTCCTCGTCCCTCCCCATCTTTGTCTCCCTCTCTCTCCCCATCACTTCCCCTTTGCCTCTCACTCCCTTCCTCTCTCCATCTCCCTATCTCTCCCTCTCCTCCTCCTTTCCGTTTCCCCTCTCCTCTTTGTCTAACCTCTCCCTCTTCCAGCTCTCTTCACTCCCGCTTATCCCTCTTCACCTGTCTCCCTCTCCCCTACAGTCATGTTCTCCCTCTCCCCCTTCCCCCGTCTCTATTCCCTCCCCTATCTCCCCCAGCCTATCTCTACCTCCCCTCTCACTCAACCTATCCTCCTCTATCCCCAAATCTCCCCCCCCTTCTCTCCCCCTCCCATCACTCCCCCTACCACCCCTTCTCTCCCTGCCTCCCTCCCTCTCTCGGTCTCCCTCTCCCTCTCTTCGTATCTCTCCCACTATCTCCCTATCTCCCCCTCTCCCTCTGCTCCCCTTCCCCTCTCCTTGTTTCACTCTCTCTCTCCCCCTCCCCTCCTCTCTCTCTTTGTTTCTACCCCTACTACCACACACCCACTCCCACTCTCTCTCTCTCTCTCTCTCTCTCTCTCTATCCCCTCCTACCACAAGCCCACTCCCTCTCTCACTCCCTCTCCCTCTCTCTCCCACGCTCCTTACTCTCATTATCTCTCTCATTCTCACTATCACCATCATATCATCCAACAACCTAATTTAGGATGTAATTTAACAAACAAAAACATAATCATGGGTATCTTAATCCTATCATCTAACATATATAATCCACATCATGTAGCAAACAAAAGGATATTATCAATTGGAAATGAATAATCATGATATTACTTAAGAAACACAATCATTATATAACCTAAGAAATAATAAAACAAATACATACATAATTTTATACAAATTGAACTTGCAAAAAATATCTACACATATTATCTAATTAGCAAAAACACAACCATCATATCACATAAATAAACAAAAAATGTTTTCAGTTAAAAAAAAGTTTTTCTAAGCCTCTTTTCACATTTAAATAAACAAACACATACATTTTGCATGTCTTATAAAAGTAAAACAATTCTACTCATAAATAAATTATTCTATATCATCCAATTTGCAAAAAAATAAATAATTTAATATAATTGAATATTGAATAAGTTTAATATTTACTTTACCCTAATGGAAATATTCCCTAAAAATATAAGTGAATTAAAACCTAGGATATTGAAAATCTTATGGAAGAAGCGGCATTGGATCCTTTTAAGAAAGCAGGGGATGATGATAGTGGGAAGAAACTACTTTGTAACCACTTGAAGAAGATAATCAAGATATGTGGAGGAGTCCAGAAAATTCATGCCAACTTTTACTTTCCCAAACATCTAAATTGATCAAAATTTTAAAAATACAAATATTTCATTGATTGCAAAATTTAAGGAAATATTTTTAATAAACAAAAAAATAAAATTACATGAATGCTAGTATTTAATAAATCTAAAATCACAACCTAATTTAAATGACAAATTTCATTCTTCTACATATATAAATATAGATATTTCAATAATAAATTATAAAACTTAAACTAATAAACTTTATATATATAACTGGCTAACATCGAATTAATAATTTGGCTAAGCTAAACTAAACTTCTTAGCTACATAATTTCATACAAAAATTTAATACACATTACACTCTATGATATGGATATAATAAAAAGAAACATATTTAAAAAATAAAATTTCTTTTAAATAAATCATTAAATTAGAATATTGACCGAATAAAATAAAAAAGAGCAATAATTATCTACCAAATTTATAAATTGAAATCTGTTAATAATCAACTGCATTGATTCAACCTGTTAATAATCAATTGCATTGATTCTATATGCATGTGACTTAACTTACATGTGCACAATAAATAGATATAGTTTTAAAATCCTAGTTGTATTCCATTGAATTTTCAATGTTTTATATCGGGTTTTAATTTCTTTTTCCAGTTGTTATCTCTAGCAAAGCAGTGGAGAGATTTTCATCCCCGTTCTATGTTTCCCAAGGATTGGATTGGAAATATGCCAAAATACTTACGACGGAAGGATTTTTTAAATTTCCCACTACAAGATTCCCACAAAAAGACTCAAACACTAGATTTGACAAAGAAGACTCAAACACCAAGAAGCTTTTCCCAGATATTGTGGGAAAAGGAGCGAGTGAGGCTTTATGACAAAGAACATTACAATAAGATTAATGGATTTGTTTATCAAAACTAAGGAAAAAAATCCAATGATAACATTAGATTTTTACGGAGATAGAGAGATATATACGGCTCACCCAATTTGGGGTACATCGGCAAAGAAATAGTTATTCATTCCTTTTATATAATATAACAAAATGAAGGGACAAAACCTTCAAAAAATATGTTGTAATTTCCTCTTCACCATCACACAATATCCTTTTTTTCTTTCAACTACAATGATACACAGTCGAAATACAATTCCCTCATAAAAACTCACGGTTTCCATCTAGGAAAAAAACCTTAAATTAACATAAATTATATCGTCAAATATTCCACCTGATGAATAACGTAAATTGGCTAAACAATTACATTTTTTTACATTAGATTTGTATATAAATTTATCCACGAGGGTGATTCCCCGAACCTTAGGGAGAGGGGGGATAAAATCATGCTAACACCCCCTCACGATGATAGTGTGGGGCCAAGTGCCCCCACACCCGCTTGTCGGGGACTATGATCCAAACGTGGCTAAAAAGTGACCTCTAAATGATGAAAAGATGGTGGATGCAATCGAATCGTTTGGTAGGGTTTATGAATTCGTTTGCCCGTGTTTTTGAAATGGTAGATTTCTTGAAGGACCAATTTCCGCTCCACCAACAATACAATTGAAATTGTTTGGCAGGATTTATGAGTTCGCTTGCCCTTGATTTTGCAATAGTAGATTTCTGGTAGATTTCAGCTCGAGCAACAA
>APFE030587359.1:52102-99540 GCA_000404065.3 Pinus taeda | reverse complement strand
AGCTAGTACAAGAGCTAAAGGAAATCTTTGGAGCATTGTTGCAGGTAGTAGCCTGCGTACTAGTAAATGGATCAGCTAGTACAAGAGCAAAGGGGGTTGTAGCTCCCGTACTGGTAAAAGGCTGCACCAGTACAAAATATTGTAAAAAGATTTTCTTATTAAGAAGAAGATTGAGATGACTTGCAGCAGGTGGTTTTCTCCCACATTGGGTTTCCACCTTATATCATGGTGTTTATGTGTGTGCCTTATGTGTGATGATCTATTCTATGTTACTGCATCTGTTAACTGATAATATGGTCAATAATGTTCTAATGCACTCATTGAAGATCAATTAACTTAATCATAAGAAGTTGTGGAAGTAGCATATATGAATCTGGTTATGGAAATGAAAATGTTTTATTAATGTGATAATACTGATTCACCCCCCCTCTCAGTATTATTTCCAACACATGTACCAATCTGACTTGTTTATATTGTAGACAAGGTATCCTCCCCGAGCTATACTAAGGTACATTGGTTTATTGTGATTTTGTTTAGCTAATATGATATACCTTGTAGGAAGAAATAACAAATAGCTTGCAATATGGTTGACTATCAAGACTCTCCCTATGAATCCGAAGAGAATTATGGTATTGGGAACTCTTCTGACTTGGCAGTGACACTGAAAAGCTTAAAGGAAGAAATAAGGAGTTGTAAGGAAGATAATGACAAAATCATATGGGCGCATGAAAAGTTAGTAGAGGTAAATGCAGTCATACTTCATAGCTTGTTCGATTTGCAGTGACCGGGACTACTTCAGATCAGCCATGAGCAGGAGGATAGAACTAATGGGGCATATGGGGGGCATATGGTAGTAGATCGCATGGTGGTCATAGATTAGATAGAGATGACACAGTCAGAGATGGCAGGATGTTGGACACTCCGGATAAGAGAAGGGATATGCACAGGTATGACTCTAGTTTTGATTTAGGTAAGCATGATGGTTGTCACTGATATCATCCTTACAAGAGGAGTGATAAGAGGTATTTTCCAGATGAGTTTAAGAAAGAAAATCCACCTACTTTTGAAGGAGAGGTAAATAAATTGCAAGATTCAGAGGCATGGTTGCTAGGCATGAAGAAGTTCTTCATATTGCATGACTATTTAGAGAACATGAATGCTAGAGTGGCTACATTCAATCTCAAAGGAAAAGTAGGCATTTGGTGGGAAGATGTGAAGAATGTTAGGGTTATAAATGAGGAAGATTTGACTTCGAGCAAGTTTGAGCAGATATTCAAGAAGAAGTATTTCTCAGAAAGATACTTTGGTGACAGGGCGAAAGAATTCTATGAACTAAATATGGTATTCATGACAGTTGATGAGTACACTAGCAGATTCTTGGAGTTGCCGAGGTATGTGCCTTAGCTCAAATAGGAGAAGGCTAAGATTCAGAGATTCGTTAGTGGGTTACTGGTTTCATTCAAAGATAGGATTGAGTTAGACAAGCCTAGATCATTGGAGGAGGCCATATGAAAACTGAAGCATTTCTATGAAAAATCTAAGTGCCGAACTGAGACGAAGCTAGATTGGAGAGGTAATTCAAAGAACAAAGGAAAATGGGACAAGAAGAGAGTATGCCCACATAACATAGGGAACAAGGAGAATGTTGCACCACTTAAGAGGTTCAATGCATCAAGCAGAGGACAAGGACACAAATCTGAGGAGTAGAATAAGGAGCTCGTGAAATGTTGGAATTATGGAGGAGATCATCCAAGGAGGGATTGCCCATAGTACAAGAGTGGTATGCCTATGATATACAATGTGCAAGGGGCACATACTATTGGAGATGTTGGTTAGAGTATTCCACGTGTCTATGTAGCCTTGGATAACAAACAGGTAGAGCATCAGGCATCTATCATTGAAATGGATGGTAATATTTGTGATCAAGTCATTTCTATTTTGATTGATCCTAGATATAATTATAGCTATGTTAGTCCTGACTTGGTGGATAAGTGTGGTTTGAGTAAGGAATTACATGTAGAGTCTTGGTTAGTGCAGTTGGATACATGTATGAGGAAATGAGTTCATCATTGGGTAAGAGCTTGTGCATTTGACTTGAATGGTATGCCTACCATAGCACATTTGACTATATTACCATTGGGTTCATGCAATATGTTGTTGGGCATGGATGAGTTGTATCTTCATAGAACCAAGTTATACTGTTATGAAAAATCCATTGAGTGTGTTGATGACGATGGAGAACTAAGAGTCTTACATGGTAAGAAGAAATATACATTAGTTAGGATGGTGACATCTATGCAAGAAAAGTGTAGTCGCAGGAAAAGGTGTAAGATATTCATAGTACACATATCTAGTGATAAAGGTAAGGAAGTTGAGGATATAGATGTGTTGAGTAGGTACCCAATTTTACAGCAGTTCAAGGATGTATTTCCTGAGGCCGTTACAAAGTTTCCACCTCACAAGGAGGTAGACATTTCTATTGAGTTAGTGCCAGGGGGAGCTCCAGCATCAAAAGCATCTTACATGATGAGCACAACTCAGTTGGTTGAGTTAAAGTTGCAGTTGAAGGAAATGTTGGAGAAGGGATACATCAGGCCAAGTGTATCATCTTGGGGCACACCGATCTTGTTTGTGAAGAAGAAATATGATACTCTCAAATTGTGCATTGTCTACAAGCAATTGAACAAAGTAATTATCAAGATCAGGTACCCTTTGCCAAAGATTGATGATTTGTTTGATTAGCTTAAGGGAGTAGTAGTGTTCTCTAAGATCAAATTGAGATCCATATACCATCAATGTTGGGGAAATTATATGTGTTATAATTCCAACATTAAATTATCAATCCGGGGTCATAAGACTTAGAGGCACAAGCGTAGGTAACGCAGGATCAAAACATCTAAACTTAAACTAGAGTGAGAAATCAATTTACTATTTAAGTACATAATTTCTATTTATAGTTTGAAACTAATAAATTGAGGAAAACATGCTCAAACAATATGAATAGGAAATTCTAATCACTATGCAAATGAAAATAACTCCAATTAATCATAAACCAAGAAATACAAATTACTACTCAAATGATTTTAATCTAAATGGAAATCTCAATCTAAATAATAAGATCTATTTAATCTAAGTACAATAATATTAAATCAATCAAGATTAATTTAAAATGATACCAAATTTATGCTAAATCTTAATTCTAATAAAATTCACTCTCATTCAAATGATCTTAAACTAAGGCAATGGTCAAAGAGGACTTCAACTAGGCTAATTCCTGGGATCACATGAATCAATAAGCATTTAAACTTTAACCTCTAACATCACTCTGCGATTGCTTCAAAAGAAACTAAGTAAACCAAGATTCTAATTGACATGCTTTCAGATCTAAAAGACTGCAAAATAAGAAACTATTTTATCCTTAGACTCCTTTGATCAAACTCAAGAAATTATTCAAACATAAGCACATTGACTAATGGTTCTACCAATAACTAATTACAATTATAATGAATTTCAAAACTGAACTACAACTCCAAACAATGATTTAATAGTCTCGTTGCATTGCTTTCAAATACTTGATTGCCAAAACAAATGTTACAAGAAATTATAGTGAATGAGTAAGGTACATAATCGATTTCAATTCATATCTAAAAGAAATAGAGTTATCCATCTCTTGTTAATCCAATTAAGAAGCACCTTTGAGTATTCCAATCGTAAACATGTAATAAAGGGGTTATTTATGAAATACAATCATTGATCAAGACAATTTGTTAGTTTGCAACGAGTTGAAGATGAAGTATTTATTTAATTTCAAGAAAACAAATTATAGTCTTGAGTACAGAATAGTAACTATGAGATCTAATTAACAAATGCTTTCAAAACCAAATCCTTATGCCTAGATCTATCCTGTGATGTTTTACAAAACTTGCTTCCAGGTGGTGGTGGGCCCTTGCCACTCCTAGAGCAAGTCTAAATTAACACAATACTCTCTTTAAAAATAAAAAACATATTAATACTTACAAAAAATTGAGTGCAGAATCAAAGTTGTATTAAAATTCAAAACATAAGTTTATATGCATACATTCTTTCAGTCCTTCTGAGGCAAAGAGAAACTTATTACATCAATCCTATCGATCTATCATTTTATTTCTCCACACAAGCCATGGCTAAGCCATTTATAAAATTTACGAGGTGAATTTTGACTTTAACAGTTATTTCTCTTAATTCTAGAAAATTGCACATTTTTAACAAATTAACCTCAAGGATATTTGCATATCTTCCTAACCATGGTGAATTTTGGAAAATTGTTTGGAGGGAACCTAATTTGTCATATTTTAAACAAAAACCTCTCTTTAATTTTTCTCATTCAACTCCACTTCCTCGGAAAGCATGGCCAAAGTTGGATGTTTGGCTCTTTTTGCAAATTTGGGCAAGATTCTAGAATTCTGGAAAAACAATGTTTTTTAATAAAACTGCTTCAAAGACCCGTGTATAAATTTTGAAAAAAAATGAATATTGAGAAATGGTTTTGGTTATAGATAATTTGTTATATTCGTAAAAAACCCATCTTCTCATATTTTCTAGTTTCACCTCCAGATGCACGTAAATTGAGGTCAAACTTGGCATTTTGAAAATTATGTGGATTTTGATCAAATTTGTTGATTTTCTTCTAGAGACCCACATGTGAGACCTGGGTTCAATCCAACTAATGGGAAGGTTTTATAACATCATTTTGGACAATAACCTTCCTTAGTTTTCCTTGAAAGTGTGCCGAGATGTTAAAGCTCCAAATTAGATATTTTTACCAACCTGTAGCACCTAGTTTAATTGGCTTGTGAAGAATTTTGGCAATGGAACACTGTGGAAAATGAACTTAGCAAGAAAGTCATTAGTAAATCATGAATAAATCATCTCTAATCATGGAAAATCTAAGAAAACTAATGATAATCAACACAAGGCGTATGATATGTATTGGAGACAAGTTGTGGAATTACGGTATGAAATGAGTTAAAAATGTCATAATTTAGGTTATGGAATAGTGGTATTATGTGATGGAAAAATAGACATATCTGAGTCTCAACAATCAGGTATGCATCAAAGAAGTGGACAATTACAAGATTGTGTTCAGGACTGGGTATGGGCATTATGAGTTTGTTGTTGTTCCATTTGGCTTAACTAATGTTCCAACTACATTCATGTGTTTGATGAATAGTGTGTTGTGTCTATATTTGGATAAGTTTTTTATTGTGTTCATTGATGATATGCTGGTATATTCTAAAAATGAGGAAGAGCATGCTAAGTATTTAACAACATTATTGAGGTTGTTGAGGGAGCATTAGTTGTATGCTAAACTCAACAAGTGTAGTTTCTTTCAGACTAAGGTGCACTACTTGGGACATGTTGTCTCCAAGGAAGGCATTGTAGTTGATCCAGAAAAGATAAGGGCCATCATGGAGTGGGTATCTCCTAAGAGTGTGGATGAGGTAAGATCTTTCATGGGTTTGGCAGGCTATTACAGGAGGTTCATTAGGACTTCTTGCAGACTGTTTATCGTATCACATCATTGCAAAGGAAATGTAAAAAATTTGAATGGACAGAGGAGTGCGAGGCTAGCTTTGAACCATTTAAGCAGTTGTTGACACATGCACCAGTGTTACAGATTGTAGATCTGGAAAAGAAATTTGTGGTATGCATAGGTGCTTGCAAAAGAGGGATTGATGGAGTCCTTATGCAAGATGGATAGGTAGTATGCTATGAGTCTCGGAAACTAAACAAGCATGAGCAGAACTACTTGACACATGATTTGGATTTAGCAGTGATCATACATTCATTGAAGATGTGGAGACACTATCTTCTTGGAAGGATATTTTTACTTATAAGTGATCACATTGGATTGAGCTATTTGTTTGACCAACCAAATCTAAATGCCAGGCAGGCTAGATGGTTGGCCACGATCAACGAGTTTTATTTTGAGATCAGGTACATCAAAGGTAAAGATAACAAGGTGGCAGATGCTCTTAGCAGATGGGTAAAGGTAAATCACTTGGAACCTATGAGCTACTGTGGGACAAACTCACATGATAGGATCTTGCAGGAAGGTCAGTAGGATATCAGGTATATGGAGATTGTGCACAGGTTACAACAGGATGTTGGTATAGGTATAGGTGTAGATAATGGTACATGTACAGGTGGAATTACAAGTACAGGTATAGGTGCAGGTGCACATGGTATGGATTATTGTCTTACAACAAATGGGTTGGTCAGGTTCTGAGACAGGATATATGTACGAGATAATAGCAAGCTCAAGAAGGTGATCTTGAGGGAGTTTCATGTGAAACCTTATTCAGGTCACCAGGTTATCAGAAGACATTAACTGAAATGATTTTTTTTTATTGGCTAGATCTGAAGAGAGATGTATTAGAGTTTGTGGCTATATGTATTGATTGTCAATGAGTGAAAGTAGAATGTAAGCATCCAGGTGGATTTCTACAACCGATCACAATTCCAGAGTGGAAATGGGAGGTAATTTCTATGGAATTCATCACAGGGTTGCCAAAGACAGTGAGACAACATGATTCCATTATGGTCATTGTGGATAGATTGACAAAGGTTGCACATTTCATTATGGTTAAGTATACATTCTTAGCTAGTGATGTAGTGCAGGTATTCATCCGAGATGTGGTTAGACTGCACAATGTTCCAAAGAGGATTGTGTCAGACAGGGATGCGAAGTTCACTTCCAAGTTTTGGAAGGAGTTATTTGCAAGTTTGGGCACATAGTTAGCCTTCAACACAATTTATCATCCGCAGATAGATGGACAGGTAGAGAGGTTCAACAGGATATTGGAGGACATGTTGAGGATGTATGTGATGCATCAACAATGGAAGTGGGAAGAATATTTCCCTTTGGTAGAGTTTGCATGCAACAAAAATTATCAGGAGTCATTAAGGATGAGTCCTTCTGAGGCATTATATTGGCACAGTTGTAATACTCCTATTAGTTGGAGTGATTCGGTTAACAAGGTGTTGATTGGACCAGATATGTTGGAAGACATGGAACATGAAATGTAGGTAATGAGGAAGAATCTAAAGGAAGCACGAGATAGGCAAAGATTTATGTCTATAGGAACAAGCCGTTCAAGGATTTCTAGGTTGGGGAATAGGTGTACTTGTGCATCAAACCAAAGAACATCTCCTTGCGAATTGGACCATATGCCAAGATGGCACCACGATTTTGTGGACCATTCAACATCATTGAGAGGATTGGGCTAGTAGCCTATCGATTTGCACTACCTCCGACAATGAAAGTCCATGATTTTTTCCATGTATCATTACTTAAGAAGTAGGTTAAGGATGCTGATCATGTGATTGATTGGTCTGAATCGTAGGTGAAACCAGATGATAAATTCCAGCCAGAGCCTCAGTGTATATTGCAGAAAAATGTACTCATGCTCCGGAACCAAGCAATCGATCAAGTTAAAGTGCAATGGAAGCACTCTGGGTCTAATGAAGCTACATGGGGGATGGAAAATTAGATGCGGGCTATGTATCCTTCCTTTTTGGCTGATTGAGGCAAAACAACTTCGATATGGTGGTTTGGTATATGATTTATGGTGGTTTGATATGTGCTTTATGGTGGTTGGTATATGTTTTATGGTGGTTGATATATGATTTATGATGATTTGGTATATGCTATATGATGTTTTGATATATTTTTAGATATGGTGTTTAGTATATGTTCTGATATATGCTTTGGTATATGAATTGGTATATATTTTGGTATATATTGTTGGTAATGTTGTTATATGTACACATGTATATGGATGTAAATATCACCATGAGCTATGTTATAAAGCCCCACTATGTGGTATAGGTGTCATGTTATTATGATTATGTTGTCATGTTACTATGCTACCATGTGGTTATGTTATCATGATGTTACGATGTCATGTGGATTGGCACTTAGTAGGATGATCATTGTAAATTACATAATGAGCTATGTTATAAATCTCCACTATGCAGTATGTTGTTATGGTGTCCTATTATTCTATTGTTATGTTGGTTGCTTCTCAGCAGGTTGATCATTGTAAATACTGTGTCGAGTTAAGTTATAAATCTTCATCGGTAGTATATTTTTATTACAGTAGTTTTATGGTTATAGGTGTTGTTGAACACCAAGGATGGTGTTCCCCCAGGGGGAGGGTTCTGTAATAGCCTTGGTGAAAATTCCATATAATAAAAATAAATAAATGAAAAATAATAACCACGGATGATGGGACACTTATTCCAAGCTGAATGTTGGGCAAAACCCTAGTGATGGGGATCACTTGTGATTGTTTATGGCTAAGGAAATTGGCAAAGGAAATGGCTAAGGCTTTGGAAAGGGAAAATGGAATTTTTGGCACATTTATTTATGAAAATAATAGAAATTAGGAGAAAAGGGAGGTGAAAGGTCATAGGTTGCATGTGAGGAGGAAATTGAAGGAAAATAATGGAAAATGAAGAAAATGGTGGCCTCATTCATAAAAAGGCTTGTGAGGATCAGATGATAACCTTTTGTCTGTTCAGTTTTGGAGCTCTCTCATTATTCTCTCTCTCTCTCACACTCTTGGAGATTTAGAGTATTCATGGATCACTCTTGGAGGGTGTGTGATACTTGGATTTTTGGACCAAGAAGGAAAAGGAAGAGCAGGAAAGCACAAGAAGACATCAAGATCAACAACTACATCAGATTTGTTTGCAAGTACTGAGTTGCATGTATGTTTCCTTCACTAGTTTTTGGCATGCATGGCATATGCATGTGGGTTGTTTTCTGTGATCTGTCATTGGCATGGAGGATGGTTAGGATTGATAGTGTATTGCCTAGCCTTGCCATTTCCTCAATAGCCATGATGATTGTGGGTTTATTTCATTTTTTTTTGTTTTTGGTTGGTTCTCATGTTTCCTTAGCTTGGGTTGAGTTATTAGTCATGTAGCGTTGGTTGGATAAATGCTCTAGAGCCCTGGAATAACTTGGGTTGAGTTACTAGTCCCATAGCCTATGTTGGACAAATTCTCTAGAGCCCTTGGTGGGTTGAGTTACTAGTTCCGTAGCCTTGGTTGGAAAAATGCTCTGGAGCCCAGTAAAAGCCATGGGTTAAGTTACTAGTTCCATAGCTGGGTTAAACAAACGCTCTGAAGCCTTGGATGGTTGGGACAAAGACCGATCTGATGATGGTTTTGTGATGTCTGACTGCGAGGTGGAATCACTGTTTGATGGGTCAAGGTGGATGGCCTTTGGAAGCCCTGGATGAGTTTCGATTGATGTGTTCTATAAGATCCCACATTCATGCTTGGAATATGTGGCATGGGGGTGAATGGCTGAAGAGAGATTTGGCCTAGCCATTCTATGGTTGAGTAGAATGTGGAAGCCTCATCCCAGGTTTGGATTTTGCATCATTAATGAAAGGTTATTTCTCCTTGTATTTCTATGAGAATTTGGATGGATTATATGTGGTCTATATGGTTGTACTTTTGTGAGTATTTCTACTGCTATTATGCTGGTTATGTATGTATTTTATGACAGTAGCCATGTGTGGCTCTCATCATGTTTTTACTTGTAATTGAATGATCAATGTATCTATGACCTAATGTGTGGAATGATAGTTGATGTGTTGAGGCATCAATGGTTCTTAGCATTTCTCAGCTAAGTATGAGACCCCTATGCTCATAATGGTTAATTACACTTGTAGATTACACATTTGCATTATGTTTGACAAAATGCCTGTCATGGCTAGTAGGGGTCCAGTCAAGGTCTTAAACAAGTATTTTCTTTAATACTTTCATTTCCATGTTATTTTAATGATTTGAAGAGATGGTTCAATTTTGGGTAGTGACTTGGGCTTTGGGCTAGAAAAAGTGGCTCAAATCCCAAAGTCGCTGGCATAGCACTGAAAATTTTGGTCTCTGGCACTAGCAGAAAAACTTGTGGGAGCGAATTTAGGTTGTTGGTTGCACTCATGCTTATAGCATGGGAGCGACTGTGCCTTCAATTGTCCAAAATCTCAGTGGGACCCCAAGGCAAGCTGTCTAAAGTATTGGATTCATTCTTGAGGGTCATGTAGCTGATGATTAATGTCTATATGGTGTGTTTCCATCAATTCCACTTCCTTAACATGGCTTAGGAGGTCAAATCATATTATAGTGGCCTATCGTTGCATGTTTAGCCTAACTAGCTGGTTGCTTGGGTAGATGTGGGAGGAGGGTGTTACAATATCCTATACTCAGAACTGGCTGGCAATCAATACGAGATATTCTGGTGCAAGTTTCTAGAGGAGCTTTATAACTGGTTGTGGAGATTGCAAGTAAAAGGAAAAACTAGTGGATAAAACCCATCTCACCACATCTGGACTCACGCAGATCTTATCGAGATACATCACCTTGAAATAGATCTGATGCGAGATGCAAATTTATAGGCGTAGAGCACAATAGAGGGATACATTATTGATTTCACAACAAAGAGTCATCTATATTTTTCTAAAGCCAAAGCTGTGTTCAGGTTGAGATTGCGATGAAAGCTACTGAAAGGAGGTCCCTATGTGGATTAAGGTTATAATGGTGGAAGAAAATTTGTTGGTGTTCTAGAACCCAAACATGGCATCTTAAACACCTAGTACTAGGGGCATGACCAAAAGGAAGGGATGCTAACGAGTGTGGAACTATGAGAATATCAGAAGAATGGATGCAAATGTCTTTTGAAAGACCAGGGATTTGAGGGCATAAAGGAGAGTGAGGATAGTTGAGAAATGGAGGGAGAGGGCTCTACAAGAAATTAAGAAGTGGCAGAAGAGTTCACACCAAGAAAGAGTGGTGTTAAGAGATATGAAAGAGGAAGAAAGTGTGGAAGTTGATCCAATGGGAAGAGCAGAGAAGACCGCAATGACCTTGTGTCTAGAATGTGATAGGTAACCATGCCCACTAGTAGAAATATAAACGTTGGATGGAATGGGCCACCTAAGCTTGGAGGAAGGCCTGGATAATGACATGAACTTTGCTATAAAGAGAATATTTGCTGAAGATGATGCATCCAAAGGAATTAACAATTTACCTCCTTGAATCTCAGGTAGTATCTCCCCCAACCTTTCCCTGGTACTCTATCATAATCCTGATAAATTTCTATCTAAGTTAATCAAAACTATAAGAGTTCACAGTATGCATGCTAATTAAAAATCTAGTGTTAGTAGCAGTGGAACTAGTAATAGTGGTACGAATATGCAAGGATCATTGTAGCCTAGGTTGTGGAGATTTGTACCCCTTTCACAAGTTCAGTCAAATATTGCAGGATCATTCACTAGGTATCCCAATTTACTTGGTACAGGGAACGATGATGTAGAGAAGAACCGATATTTATGAGAATCCGTTTGGAGGGCACGCCATACACCAGATGATGTAAATTTAATTGAATTCCAAACTAATATAAGAGAAATATCATTGAGATGGTTCATAAAGTGGTCAAAATTACACCAGAATCCAACTGTAGATGATGTTAAGAGGAAATTTGTGCAAGAATTTAAGCTTCCTTAGACCAATCAATAGGGGTTGTTAGAACTATGGGAGATAAAATAGCGGGAAGGAGAGACTACATGGGAGCTGATACAAAGATTAGAGGATGTGATCGACAAACTAAGATTATTAATAGATCCAAATCATCAATGGGACTGGTTTATCAAAGCATTATTTCCTCCCACCCATATGCCATTGATGCAACAAAAGATTGATACGCTGTAAGAAGATTTGGAGCAAGTAACTTGGATTGAATCTATGGCGGGATATCCACATGAGTATCTTGGGGGGGGGGGCTACACCTCATGATATGTCTATCTTAGGTCTACAACATAAAATTGAAAACATAATAGAGAACTTGAAGGATCTGCAACTAACATGACCGACATGACTGAATGTATGGTGTACAATTTTTTTAGTGGAAAGTCATGTTGCTATAGAATGGCCAAGGGTACAGGGCCCAAATACTACATATATACCAGTGGAACCACCTAGATCTACACCCATTGCAAGAGTTTCACATATTGGGATGCAAGGATTGTACACAGGGTGCAATCAATTTCATGTGTTCTTGAATCGGTAGAGTTCAATGCAAACAAAGTACTGTGAGATATGTAGAGGATATGGGAACCCCCCTCGTCTTTTTCCAATACTACAAAAATAATCCAACGTTCCAAACAACACATATTTTGAATTGTGTGCTTCAACAAATCATCATAATTATCAGTGTAGGGCACTGGATTCCCTAGCTAACTGGTTGGGCCGATCAACCTTTTGAATCAATGAAACTCCTTGAGGAGGAGGAGGAGGAGGAACAAGGGGAGGTAGGACAGGAGGCAAAGGCCCAATTCATTGTTATAAGTGTTATCGAGAATGGAATGTTGTGCGAGATTTCTCACTACCGTGAAGACCATGGTGATTTCAGTGTAGGGTCAACATAGATTCAACAAATGACTGTCTAGAGTTGATTGCAAGATGGGAAGAGTGCAACTGCTAAAGGGGAGAAAATTTGATTAATGCGGTGCCAATGTTTCTAGAGACAACGGCCCTCTCAAATATCAACATAGTCATCCATGGGGAAAAATGACTGGAGATGACATAGGAGCCATTGAACAACCCAAGCTTATAACACAGAATTCCCCAAAGCACTCACATGACGCTGAATAACATATGTGGTATTACAAAAAATCCACAGAGACTCTCAAAAAATTAACACTAGGAGAAGGGATGCAAGAGGAGCAATCAAGATCCCTTAAAGCTAAGAGCCCGAACCCACCTCAATCCAATTCACGACCCATAGAAGAATGATTCATATTATTTCTGCAAATTGTGAACGAAGATCAGATGTTGGGACAATTGCAGAAAAGTCTGAAAACTACTATCACAGAGGAGGTGGATGAGGAGAAATCGTCTCTGCCAACCTACCTAAAAGACACTCTAGGAGGGTGTGGAGGAAAAATAAGAGAATGGGAAGGGAGTTCTGGATTAATGCTCAAATTATGGGTTTCCAAATTAAGGATACCATGTTGGATCTAGGCTCAAATGTCAACATTTTTTCGAGAAAGTCTTGGGAAGTACTAGGAAAGCCTAAGCCGATGTTTTCCCCATTCTAGATGCATATGGAAAATCAGTATTTTATCCTTTCGGTCAGATGGCTAGAAGACATTGAAGTCAATATAGCAGGGGTGAATACCTATGCGAAATTTGAAGTGATAAACATCATGGGGGAAGACATTGAAGTCAATATAGCAGGGGTGAATACCTATGTGAACTTTGAAGTGATAAACATCATATGGGACAAGGACCCCTACCCAACGTTGCTTGAGATAGACTAGGCTTTTGTGAACTAAGCCATAATTGATTTAAAGAAGTAACTGTTGACTTTTGAAGTAGAAGGGGTTAGAGTAATCCAATCCCTAGACCCTTATCAAGGACCAAGGTTCAGAGAACCGAAAGATAACAGGGAAGAACCATAATTGTTGGATAACCTATATATACTAACAACAAGAATAACAGAGGATTACATCAACACAACGAAACAAGGGTCCATCAGCTCGCAGAGCATTCAAATTTCAAAGGTTGGCTTAGAGGCTGCTTGGGATGATTAGAAATAGGGTGGATATGAAATCAACACTAGGCATTACACCAAAAACTTTCGGATCAACTGGATCGAAACTGAGGTATGAGACTTCACTATTTTAAATAATATAGATTCAGTTAATTCTTTTATCAACAGAGTTGACACAACTATTCTTAAAGAAAAAAAGTGCCTCTATTGAATGTCGCATTACAAGAAACATCAGAAAGGCGGTGGGGAATTAACCACAACTACCTCAGAGAACGGGAGAAGATAAAAATAGAAATGGGAGTCATCTTTTGATAGGTAGCAGAGTACCCTTAGGATTTTGTGAAGTATGGGGGGGAATCTAACCCTTGAAAACATTTGCAAGAATGTAAGGATAGATAGAATAGGGAAGGAGTTCCAAAGGAGTTGTGGGTGCATGGTTTTATACACACCTGGAGGACCTTTCTAAAAGCATGGTATGTAGAGGAAGAGATAAGGAGACAAACTGGATATTGGGATCACCTAGTTGATCAGTTTGTTAGAAGCTTTTCCTTCTCAGAAAATGACAATATGCTGACTGAGGCGTTGTAGGATGTCAAGCGAGTTCTTCTTACAACAGGCCAGATAATGGAGGGATGCATAGATCACATCACTCTAGAGCATATATATGAGTCTGAGTATCATGAGGTTGTAGCCTGTGGGAAGGTGGACAAAAAAGTGAATGAAGATGATCTGGAGGAATTATGAAATCTAGAATTCAATGAAACCAAAGGGGAACAAAACATCAAGGATGGAATTGTGATCATTGCTCCACACCTACTCCCCTTCAAGTTGTAAAAACATAACATCGGGACTGATGACAAGCCAAAGTTAGCCTCGATTGGAGATTATTGGGATGAGAAAACTACAAAGGAGATCTTTGATCTCTTGAAAGAATATGAATATTTGTTCCCCTCATCTGTTGCAGAACTGAAGGGGATTAAGGGGGAGTTAGGGGAGATGAAGATCATGCTTAAAATAGATGCAAAGCTATTAAAGCATTGACTATACCAATTAAACCTTAGAGTTAAGGAGAAAGTGAAGAAAGAGATTGATAAGATGTTAGCAACAAGTCTTCTATTCTTAGTTGTTGAAGCAGACTGGGTAAGTATGATCATTATACATAATAAGAATGATGTTACATAGATAAGGGTTTGTGTGGAATACTATAGTCTAAACAATGCTTTTGTTCATGATCCTTGTTTGAATCTGTTCAACGATGAGGTTTTAGACAATGTGGCAATAAATGAAGCCTATTCTTTTACAAATGGATTCTCTGGTTATCACCAACTCAGGATCATAGATAAGGGTAAGAAGAAAACCACATTTACCATGGAATGGGGGTCCTACGCATATCATGTTATGTAGTTTGGACTTAAGAATGCACCCGCAACGTTCTCAAGGATCGTGATTGCTGATTTTAGAGATTATATCCATAGGTTCTTAGAAGATTCTATGGATGATTGGTCAGTTTATAGGTTGCTGAAGAAACACTTTAGTTTTCCTATAATCATGTTTGATCAATGTAGACAACTGCAGATCTCATTAAACTTGAATAAGTGCACATTTTTAGTCCCCTTTGGCATGATCTTGGGACACATAGTATGAAAGGGAGGAGTGTGTGTAGACCTCGCTAAGGTTACATCAATCATGAACATGGACCCACCTACAAGTGTAAAAAAACTTAGGTCCACCTTGGGCCACATAGGGTACTATAGAAGGTTTATCCACAACTATGCTATGATTACTACACTAATGGAGAAGCTATTAAAGACACATTAACAATTAACGTGGTCAAAATAATGTGATGTTTCACTTAATATACTGAAAGAAAAACTAGCAAGTACATCGATCCTAGTTTACCTAGACTGGAACAAGCAATTCCACGTCCATATTGATGCCTTAGGCATTGCTTTGGGAGTAGTTATAGCTCATCCTAGTGAAGGGAACCTTGATCACCCTATATATTTTGAAAAAAACTATACCACAACTGAGCATGAGGCACTTGCAATGGAATATTCACTTCAAAAGTTTTGACATTACCTGCTGGGAGGTCCATTAAAGTTTTTCACTGATCATTCTGCTTTGAAGTATTTAGTGAACAAACCCATACTTGAAGGTAGAATTTGTAGATTGTTTATGTTATTCCAAAAATTCACATTTGAGGTAATTGTTAAGAATGAACAATTGAATGTGGGGTCCAATCACCTCTCATGGCTAGAGTTAGGTGAAAGTGGAGGATCCCTTGATGATCAACTACTAGATGATGATCTATTTCGAATAGAAGCGGTATCAGACTACTTGGATGATATAGCAACATTTATGGCTATAGGTAAATGTCTAGAGGAATACACAACAACATAGTGGAGGCATATGGTTATCCGAGCCGCATATTATCGATTGATTACAAGACAAGTGTACAAATTATGCCTTAATCAAGTGTTGCACAGATGTGCCCTCAACCATGAGAGACATGATGTATTATAGGAGTGTCATTTAGGGGTTGCAGGAGGCCATGTTGGCAGAAAGGCCACCACAAGGAAATTACAGTAGGCACGGCTATGGTGGCCCATGATTTTTAGGGATGAGAAGGAATATGCCAGAAGCTGTTATGTTTACCAAAGGATTGGGAGACCATCATGCCGAGTTGAACTGCCTTTGTAACCAATATGTGCACAACACCATAGGAGTAACCTGTATCAACCTCAAGAAAATGGCAGAGTGGAAGTTTTCAATAAAATATTGGAAAAGGGCTTGAAGAAGATATTCTCAGCCAACATGGATGATTGGGATGAGTAGGTGCCAACAACTCTATGGGCCTATCACACAACTGTTAAACATTTACACAAGCATACACCTTTCTAGCTTGTATATGGCCATGAGGCTATGGTACCCACCAAATTCACCATTCCCAGCCTTTTCATTGCATAGGTCACTCATATGATGGAGGAAGAGTCAATTCTAAAGAGGTTGGAGGAACTTTCAAAACTGGATGAGGCTAGGTTCATGGAACATTTGCATCAAACGGTAGAAAAGTAGAGGAAAAGAGAATGAAATGACATACACATTAAGTGGAAATCATTCACTATAGGAGGCCATGTTCTATTATATGATAGCAAGTTCTTGAAATTTCCAAGGAAGTTGCAGATGCATTAGTTGGGGCCTTTCATTGTTGCGAAATTCAAGGAGTCAGGAGTTTATAAGCTAGTGCAACTAGACGGTGTCTCGCTACTAGGATGGGTGAATGGTGCATGCCTGAAACCCTTCAAGGGATCAAACAATGTAACTCAAAATTGATTGCATCTTCGAAATGAGACCATATGTAGGAGTATTTAAGAGTCAATTTGTTTGGTCAGTCATTAGTTGCGTCAGTTCCTCTGGCTAGTCAATCATTTACATTCTAGTTAGTCTAGAATAAATCTTCTGTCAGGTCTCTTCCAATTCTGGAGGTTCTCTCACCCCACCATAACTTATTGTGGTTGAGGGAGAGTCACATGTGTTAGGTGTCATTTCCATAATAATTAGGCAATAATTTCTAGTGTAAGCTCAAATTTTTGTTAAATCTTTCCCATTACACCCATAATCAATTCCTAAGCGTCTTCCATCATGATACCATAATTAACCATAAACTCCACCTTTCCTTTCTCAATTTTACATCATCTGAGTTAGATCTAGCTCAAATGAAAACAATGTTAACACGATTGAGAATGCATAAGGAAAGTTGCTATAGTAATTAGTTAGGAGGTCTCATAAAAAACACCGTGTCAAAATTTTCTACTTAACATGCATGGAAATGCAAAATTCTTCAGAGTCCAAATCCAATGTGGTAGAGTTTCTAAGTCCATAGTCTATTCCCAATTTCTTTTGTCCCAAGCTCAGGTCTAAGCCCCCTATCATCAAGAAACTCGAGAAACATATGCACTCTATGAAGGAAACTATCACCAACATCAGAGTCTAAATAGGTTCGTTCCTTACTTTCACTGAATTCAAGGTTCAAGGCAACATGAGCATGTGCTTAGTAATCCCCTAGTTGCTACACTTTCAGTTATAGGGCCTGTTGTGTAGGTAAATCCCCTCTATGGACAGAGGCGATCCCACTAGCCTAAATGAGGTCTAGCAACAATCAAACAACGCTAACACGCAGGTTCCTAATTGTAAATTAAAGACTGATGATGAGGGCCTACCTCAAATCCAACGCTAGTATTTGAAGAAGAGTCGTCGCTCCCATTCTTTCACTCCAGTTGGTCACAATCCCCATGATCCTCATGAACGGACACCTGCACATGCAAAGAACAACACAAATACAAGCATAAAATCCAAGAAATGAAACTATATATCAGCAAGAAAGGATATAACTCAAACATCATTATAAAGACAATAAGAGTGGAACCATAATGATAGTCGTCTATTATTATTGATAAACAAAGAA
The DNA here is from genome assembly GCA_000404065.3 of Pinus taeda. Taxonomy (NCBI): domain Eukaryota; kingdom Viridiplantae; phylum Streptophyta; class Pinopsida; order Pinales; family Pinaceae; genus Pinus; species Pinus taeda. The sequence continues at coordinate 81,469 of APFE030587359.1, read as the reverse complement.
GAATACAACCAAGTTCTGACGTCAAATCCTCCTTTGGCTGGGTGATCAGCAACACATGCCTTGCAAAGCTTGTTGGGAATGGGGAACAAGCCTCTCTCCTTGGTTACTTGGACAAGGATCTCCTCATTAAAGATGTAGCCTTATGGGGATGAAGAAGGCCTCTTGTAGCATGAGCTTAGCAATTCTAAGACTTTGGGACTTAGAATTTGGAGCTTGAAGAGTAGAATTACTAACTAGCTTGTCAAAGGCAAAAGGACAAGCTTATATAGAGAAAGGAGAAGGAGTTAGGATCATCCACAAGATTCATGGGATTAGCCTTATCATTAGGAAGCTTCCATGAGAGGTGGAGAACTACTTCCCTTGTATGGAGATTCGAAGCCCAACTGAACTAACTCAAACTGGAATCAATTCATGAATACGTTAGGAAGAACCTTCGCAAGTTGGTTTGTTAAAAAATTTACCCAACTTGGTTGGTGCAAATGCGAATATGAGATAGAGCGCCATCTGGCGCGCCCTCTTTGGAGGATTTCCCCCATTGGCGCGAGTGATACACTATGGAACAACGCCAATGGAAAAAGGGCTATTTTTATGGGTATTTTGCAGAAGGTGTCTTCAGGGCATATGAAGTACATACTCAAGGGGATACAATGCAGGTGTTTTCAGGTTATGTCACTTCTCACAGGTCCCAGAATAAGTCCTCCAATGTGCGGGAGAAGGGGTAACATGGACGATGACAAATTACTGTGTAACAGATGCTCCCTAAAGCATGAGGCCCGAGAGAGAGAGGGGTGAAATGCTTTACAAGAACATGGTCGACTGAAAACACTGCCGCCGGAGAACCTTCATAAGAAGTACAATTGATATATCAAGTACATGATGTATGTGGTATGGGCACAGCCATCCATAATAGAGTACATAAAAATATGGATCCAAGGTATGGACGCAACCATCCAGGAAGGATCGATAAACAGACTCAGGCATGGTCGCAGCCATCCAGCGAATGAGTCATGTAATGATCATAATAATCCACAAAATCGCAACCTGGATTTCAACAGACAAAATCCAGGGTCTTGCGCTCCATATCGACCCGAACAAAGTACAAGTTTAAGCATGCGAATATGGGAGTTGAATTTGAACATGCAAGAACATCGTCTGATTACCAGTCAAGGATGAAAACTATTAACAGGCGCGAGAGGTACCACCAATAATGACAATGGTCCTCAAGGTACTATAGGTACAATCTACGGCGTGCGAATCAGTGAGCCGACATCGAACACCCGTAGAATCATTTGATCGGAGGCCAATGATGAAAACCTCGTGTCGAACATGAAGAACATGCCATTGAGGCATGTAGGCTCCAAGGCACCTGAAGGGAGTCTCTAAGTCAACTTCCTGGATAATGAGCTGAAGTCGACAGGAAGTGACCTTGATCGAAGGTGGGCCATAATGTTTCCCACATCATCGACACGAGACAGAGAAGGATAAGAAGGTTTGTGTGAGGTATCAGAGGGAGGTTGAGTATTCTGTAGAGGTCAACTTCTCTTGAACATATTGGCGGCACGACAGTGGACTTGGCAGTGTTTGACATCAAATGATCAGGGGCCATGGTGACAAGGCAATGAGCAGATGAGAGGTCAAATAGGATAACCCAAACCCACAGAGGCAAGTGTAAAAACAAGATGAGATGTCCCCACCCAGACACAAATGCAGATAAGTGCCATGTTCAAGAGTGACATACTGCCGACACGACAATAATTGTGGTTCCATTTTCCCCACCATTTCTAGCGAGTACCCTGGTTATTTCTTGATGACAAGCTTGACGAGGATAGCATATGCTTGAAAGGAATCATTTCGACGGAATCCGATGTCATTAAGTTTTAACGAGTCTGACAAAGGAAGAACTCGGCGTCTTTTCATGTTTAGAGAGTTTGAAAAGATAGCGGAAAAATAAACTCCAGGGGTGTCCTTTTTTGTAAAGTTGTGTCTCTCGAGCCCGAAAAAGTATAAAACAATGCTCGAAAGAACCGCCCGATCATTACGACTGAGGAGTACTTTTCATAAGTAGTGATTTTGATCTGAAAAAGTAAAAAAGCGATTGAAGCCACGTCACTTCATGACCATTAACGAACCTGAAACGACAAGGGTCCGATGATCTTTTCGTCTTTACACGATCGGAAAAGAGTTTAAAGATGAATGCCTCTCATTTACGTTTAACGAGTCGAGAGGAATAACTCGGCAATCTTTCATCTTTAAACGGTCAGAAAAGAGCTGAAAGCAGACCTCCATTTTTATTCTCTTTACTGAGTCCGAAAAGGTATAAAATACAACTCGTTTCGTCGCCTAAGCTGCAAAAACCCCTGACGCTGCACAAGAAACCAATGTAAAATCCATTTTAGACACAAATATACATGAAAATATTCATAACATGACTTTTAAAACCTATTTGAGGGTCAAAAAGTTATAAAATGGGTGAAAATGGTAAAAACAAGAAATTACTTTTCACTTTTACCTTTTGAGAGCGACATTAGGACTTTTGTGTGCGATCTTCAGGCGACGATTGCGACAAATCCAGTTGACCATTCGAAGTGCCGTCAGTGTCAGGTAAGAGGTCTCTTCCCCTACTCCATTTTCATCTATTTCAAATTTGTTTTAGGTCATTTTATCATACCCCATGGAGGGGAATTTAAAAATTAGGGTTGCGCCCATTGGCGCGGGTTTCGGGCACGGACCCGCGCCAATGGGGCAATTTTCCCTAAAGGCTCGCACCCATAGGCGCGACTGTTTTAGAAACAGTTGCGCCAACGGCCGCACAAGTTTTTTGCTCAAATTTAACAAATTTAAACCATATTTCTCTACATTTTATATTCCACAAGGATTTAATTTAATGTTTTGGGCTTGTGATTGCAGGGAAATACGTGAAAATGGTAATCGTGTAGAAGGAACAAGAACATGACCAAGTGGATACATTGGCCTTAGCAGATGAGGACTGCATGGAAGCTCTGAGAGCTTGTGGGCTCAAGAAATATTTCCTGCTGTCCTATTTACGAGCTCAGCCAGAGCTCTTGCAGTATCTGATCAACTTGTGGGTCATAGAGGAACAGGTGTTCCAGATATGGGACCAAGTGTTGGAGTTAGATGTATCTGATGTCTATTTCCTTACTGGATTGTCGCAACGAGGGCCGGTGCCCCGATTGACTAGTAGCAGGCCATCTGGAGAGAAGATGGAAGAGGTGAAGGCTTGAGTTTGCCCAGAGGAAAAATATGGGTCGGGTAGCTCGAAAGTGGATATCCCCACTGTCCAGGACCTGACACTCAGAGCTTTGCTATTCACCTTCACACGAGTTGTGGTGGCACAAGCGCCCCACGAAGCTATGAAGAACCACTTGATATTAGTGACAGAGTGCCTTAGCCCGACGATATTCAATTGGGCATCAGCGGTGACGACCAATATGAAGAGGTAGCTGACAAAGGCCAAGTGAGGCAAGCTACAACAGTTCGAGTACGACTCCATCTTGGTGACGTTCTTCTTGGAACGTGTGCCAAGCTTCCAGGGCCAAGGGGCCTTTGTTCCTGACTCGGCACCTCGAGAGCTGAGGATGGCTCGATGGGCAGAATTGATGCCGAGGGGTGGTGGCAGCCAGCAGATGTCTTTCAGACCTGAGTTTTTCGGGTGGCTTCACCGCCAACTGATTGTGGTGGAGGACTGGCTGTATGCGCGGACAGACTTCATCGAAGACCCTGACCTCCCTCTGCCGGAGGGAGAGGACTGGGACGAGGAGATTGGTATGATCTCGTTTTTTTTTATTTTGAGTTTTATGATTTTTTTGGTTAATACACGCTTGTTCTAATGACCTTTATATGCATATGCAGATATTGTCCCGGAGCGTCCAACTGGCATGTATCGCATTGCGAGGAGACACCCAGCAGCAACAGCGGATCCTTAGGAGGAGGGTGGTGACAGAGGATAGCTCATTCAGAACCTCGAGGCTATCACTCAAGGGATTCCAGATTACGCTCAGCTAGCGGATGTCCCACTAGCGTACCAGAGGCACACGGTGGGGGTGCCAACTCACATCCACCGACTCTTGAGACATTTAGTGTGAGCGGTGACGTGCTACCATGAGCAGCACCGAGACTAGATATCTAGGCTTTCTTTTCTATGCATATTTTTTGAGAGACATGTTGTCTCTGGATGTACTCAGACAAACATGTATTATTTTTTGATGATGCACGTGGTGCAAACATTTGGACACACACACACACACACATATATATATATGTATATATATATGTATATATATATATATATAAATAATATATTATATATATATATATATATATATATTATATATTATATATAATATATATATATATATATATACATATGTTTATGGTTTATTGTGTTTTATGCTTCTTATGTTATTTTGAATCACATGTTATGTAAATGCCTGTCCAACACATAATTAGCTAATGCATCGGTTAACGTATTAAGTTGTCTTGGAATATGCTGATAAGTAATGAAATCAAAATCCCTTTCTAACAACTTAACACGTAAATACAACCTTAAAATCTGATGGTCTCTGACGGAATACCGCTCGTTGAGCTGGTTGATGACAAGCTGAGAGTCCAAGTTCACAACCAATGTTCGAATACCAAGGTTAATTGCCTCAGCTAGTAATTCAATCACAGCACTATACTCCACAACATTGTTCGTTTTACAACCTAGACAGACCCCTTGAATGTCCACTAACTCACCATGAGGATCGTAGATCACCCATGCCGCAGAGGACAAGTTGCGTGTACTGCGGGAGGTACCATCAGCGAAACCAACGTAAGGCGATCCAGACATCTATCCAAGAAGCAAAAAGACACAATAAGCGACAATCACGCCGACACACCAAGACTAAATCATGAAAACATGCACACACAACACACTTGCTGAAAGCACACATATGTACAAAAATAAAGTGCACACATGATACTTGTTCAAGTCAAGCCCATTTTGGGACTTACCCTATTGCACTGTTGTGCGACCGGCCTAGATAGTGTAGGCGTCGTCTCGGCCCGTTTTGTAAAATGATCAACGGCACTGATGATTTGCCCATGCTCCCCGGCCGAGCGAGGGTTACAAGCTAGAGGATCAATGTCGCCTTTGGAAAAAGGACCAACGGTAACAACAGGGTGCAGTGGAGCAGGGGGTGCATGCATCTTCCGTTGGTAAATTTGGCACTCATGACATGAACAGACGACAAAAATGCAATCTTTGAAAAAGGGCTATTTTTATGGGTATTTTGCAGAAGGTGTCTTCAGGGCATATGAAGTACATACTCAAGGGGATACAATGCAGGTGTTTTCAGGTTATGTCACTTCTCACAAGTCCTGGAATAAGTCCTCCAATGTGCAGGAGAAGGGGTAACAGGGACGGTGACAAATTATGGCTATATCTTTAATGAGGAGATCCTTGTCCAAGTAACCAAGGAGAGAGAGGCTTGTTCCCCATTCCCAACAAGCTTTGCAAGGCATGTGTTGTTGATCACCCAATCAAAGGAGGATTTGACGTCAGAAATTGGTTGTATTCTTCTTTGTTTATTAATAATAATATACAACTATCATTATGGTTCCACTCTTATTGTCTTTATAATGATGTTTGAGTTATATCCTTTTTGACTGATATATAGTTGTATTTCTTGGATTTTATGCTTGTATTTGTGTTGTTCTTTGCATGTGCAAGTGTCCGTTCATGAGGATCGTGGGGATTGTGACCAGCTGGAGCGAAAGAACATGAGCGACGACTCTTCTACAAATACTAGCGTTAGATTCGAGGTAGGCCCTCATCATCGGTCTTTAATTTGCAATTAGGAACCTGCGTGTTAGCGTTGTTTGATTGTTGTTAGACCTCATTTAGGCTAGTGGGATCGCCTCTGTCTGTAGAGGGGATTTACCTACACAACAATTTTGCGACTCCGCTGGGGATGAACAAGGCCTCTTGTAGCATGAGCTTAGCAATTCTCAGACTTTGGGACTTAGAATTTGGAGCTTGAAGAGTAGAATTACTAACTAACTTGTCAAAGGAAAAAGGACAAGCTTATATAGAGAGAGGAGAAGGATATAGGATCATCCACAAGATTCATGGGATTGTCCTTATCATTAGGAAGATTCCATGAGAGGTGGAGAACTACTTACCTTCTATGGAGATTCGAAGCCCAACTGAACTAACTCAAACTGGAATCAGTTCATGAATAGGTTAGGAAGAACCTTCGCAAGTTGGCTTGTTAAAAACTTTACCCAACTAGGTTGGCACGAGTGCAACTCTGAGACAGAGCGCCAGCTGGTGCACCCTCTTTGGAGGATTTCCCCCATTGGCATGAGTGATACACTATGGAACAACACCAATGGAAAAAGGGTTATTTTTATGGATATTTTGCAGAAGGTGTCTTCAGGGCATATGGAGTACATACTCAAGGGGATACAATGCAGGTATTTTCAAGTTATGTCACTTCTCATAGGTCCCGGAATAAGTCCTCCAATGTGCAGGATAAGGGGTAACAGGGATGGTGAAAAATTACTGTGTAACAGGGCCCCATTCCTAGTCCAAACTATCAATCCCAAAGCCCCATAGTTTGAAAGGTACAAAACCTCCAGTTGGGTCTAGAAAGCACAAAATTACCCCTACCAACCAAATTGTTGATATGACTCTTGAAGAATCCCAATCAAAAATAACATCACCCATCATCAAATAAATTAAACCCTCCACTTTTGTTGCATCACCTGGCTCACAAAATCCATCGTCGTGCAAAAATTCCACATCCACCACCATTTTAGATACCATACGGTTTGAAAGAATTCTAGGAATGGGAATGGACATGGAGGTCTATTAGTGTCATATATTATAGGAGTCAAAATAAATGTTAGTATTTTATATTATTTGGTATTTTTAAAATATTGGTATAGTCTCATTAAGATCAAATAAATAAGGTATACAATTTGAGTGGAAAATAAAATCAAGTTGTCAATAGTTTAAAAAGGGTTTGCGTTTTTTAAGTTTAGGGAAATATGTAACCCAAAGTCATGAGCAAAACATTATAGTGGGTCGTATCTATCATCATTGAGACAAAATAATGGTGTCAGTCCAGTTAGGTTTGTTGTCAAATAAAGCATGATTCTATGGCATCACCCTTCAGTACAATGATTATGAGACATGCTACACACCCTCCTTTGTTGCACTTTCATGATTCAAGTTTCAAATCGCAATGATGATCCTTGAAGGAAGGTTTAGACCATATGGAGAATTTAACAACTTGTTTTAGCATCCGGGGAACTAATTATTTTCTCTTTATTCGACTGAAAACATTCAAGGCATCAATTGGAGTTTGCTACGCCAAGTCTGAAGGGGAGTTGTTGTGATTAGGGACAATTGCTGCACTTATACAAGTCAAGAGGTTATCACCAGTTCCAAGTTTCAAGTCCCCATTTTCCTAAATGATTCATCTTATATTTTTCTTCAATATACTCTTACCTGTCAAGGAAAACACCCAGATAACCTTGCAAACCTTAGATTCTTAGCTTGTTATGTTTTCCTTATTGTCTTTGGAGAATTCACTACTGCGTTTTGTGTTTTTGTTATGTCAAACATTCAAATTTTTCTTCCCAACTATATATTAGAGCCTAAAAATTCAATAAAGTGATATGGAATCTCAGAACCTTGTTGTTGATGCCCTAGAATATCAAGAAACTCATTTCCCTTATGCGTTGCGCTTGTGTATTTGAAATTTCATTGTAAAAACAACAAACTACTTCATTTGGGTCTGCGATTTGATTTTTTCTGCTTAAATTTTTCAATTTAGGGATTTTCATTCAAATTTTGCCATAAGAACTCATCTAAAACCTTAATTACATAACTTCTACATTATTCTTACGCTAATTTGTTAAGCATTGTAATTGCACTAAGAAACCCTAGAATTCATATTTGTTTGTGAGTCATGGCAACACCAAATAGAAAGAAGCACAAAGGGGGATACATAGTCAGGATTGAACCTCAAGACCTTGCCTTGATAAAATAAGATCCAACAATTAGGGTTGCTTTTGAATAGATTGGCTACATAAGCTTTTGTGAGAAGATACAAGGTTATGGTGTTCAAATGACAAAATAGTTATCTTTGAACTTCATTGGGGTAGATGTAGATTTGAATAGTTGAATTTTTTATTGTTAGATGTTTTCATTTAACATGCTACAGAGATTTATCTACAAGGAGAATAGTGGTTCAAGAGCATGCCTCTAGACATAGTCAACTACAAGGATTTCTTAAAGCCAAAGTACAAAAACAAGTAATATAGAGCTATTGTGCCAAGGGAATATCTGCTAGAACCCTAAAACACACTTATTAAGGTCATTAAAATATATGTCACTTGTGAAGGCATATTTGGGAAAGTTTATCAGTTTCATTTCAGGATATTGATGCATTTCACAAGAAAAATCCCTTTGAGTTTTCCTTTCTACTTGTTCAAAAGCATTAGTAAGATGGTAGTTGAGGTTCAGGGTAAGAAAAGTCAAGTAGAGACCAATATGTTTCATTTCTTTTTGACTAAATTGTTAGTGGTGGAATAAATGATAAAGAAGAATAAAACATTATAGACATTCTTGGATTCATCCAAGTTGATAGCTAAGTTTCCAACCAACACCTATAGTAAAAAGGATACACCTTCATCTATGGCAAAGGATATTCAATCAACATTGGAGAGCTTAGTAAAATGGCCACCAACTTCAGTTGATACGTCAGACAAGATAAAGGGTAAGAAACTTAATATTTCTCTTGAGGTAGGTAGTGGAGATTCCTAAGAAACCACTCACAAGATCTACTGTGAAGAAATTTCCCATGGAGAAAACACTTGAACAACCAACTGATGTTCTAGATTCCATACTAGAGGATGTTGTTTCAGATGAAAAAGACAAAGAGATTTTAGAATTGTAGGAACAACTAAAAAATGCTCACTTAGTCATTGCCCAAAAATAGGGAGTTGAAAAATATTATTTCAAGGAAGACACCTAAGATTGATGAAATAGAACTAGTAATGAAGACAACTCCATTTACCACTAAGTCAAAAGGTAAAGGGAATACAACAATAAAGAACATTCTGAGCTCGAGACTTCATTAGTAAGAATTCTTGTAATTAGGTATTCAGCTAAGAAGTTGCAGTTATAGAAGGGTCAATGCAAGAAGAGAAGAAGGCTGAGTTGTATGAAGGGAAACAAACTTTCCATAGGCTGAGAAAGTAGTTGAAAAAATAGCAAAATGAAATCACTAAGCTTAGAAAAAAAGATGAAAGAGCCAGACAAAAGATACATGATCATTTAAATATTTGTGAGCCAACATTATTTGAGGCCAAGTATATGCTAAAGAGAACTCTTCCCTTGCATAGATAAATCAAGGTTATTTGCAAGAAAACTATCACTTTGAAAAAGGAGCTGAGGTCTAAAGAGCAACAGTTGTAGGAGGCACTGCAGGAAAAGCAAAAAGAAGAAAGAGGAAACCTAGAGTTGTTGGCTAAAGTAGCAAAGGTTTAAGTTTAGACATGCAATTAACACACATATTTCTTTTTTCGTCTTTGTGTAAAGTACATTAGCTTATATAATCACATCCTCCATAGTTTTGGGAGTTTTTTGTAAAAAGGCAGATAACACAGTAACACAACAAAGTTGTTGCGCTACTGCCAAAACATTAAAATTTAAATGAAAAGATCAGGGTTTTGCTTCCATTTTCTGTGTATTGAGGCTCAAGGAAGTTGTTAAGAATCTCAGCATGATGTGAATGCTATTTTATTTGTCTAGAGACCCCAGTTTCTAGTCAAACCTATGCAGGTTCAAATGCGCTGCATTTTTGCTATACATGATGTTTTTTGAGGATGTGGGGTTTGCAGTATGAAAATAGTTATTCAAATGGTGTCTGATGATGTGGGACTTTTATTTTACTTGTTTGGAACATAAATAATTATAAATCATGATTGAAATATTGCAAACCATCAAATTACTGCACTTTCTGCTGCGTTTTTGTTGAAGAAGGGAGTAGCGCAGCGAATGCGACGTGCTTCCACACAATCAACACTTTGACCATGAATTTCGTATCTAAACTTTATGTAATTGTATTTTATGGTCATGGTAAATTTCTTGATGTGTTTGGGAGGTTAGAAACTCATTTTTATGCTTGTATTTCATGTAATATGTTTAAGAAAATTCTTAGTGAAAACAATTCCCTAGTTTTTAGAGAGTAGTTCTACATTTGCTACTGAAGGAAAATACTGAATCTTTTTGAGGGAATTTGGTTCTTAAAGGAAGGAAATATTTTTTATATCTATATATGACGTGATTTTGATTAAGTAAAGGGTTGGCCATTGTTAGATAAAGAAGACATTGTGCATTTTACTTTTCCATTTAAATTTTTAGTGAATGATGAAGGCTTAAGTCGAATTTTATAGGGATTCATGTGTCAATTTCTTATGGTGATATTTTCTCTTGTGTATGTGATTTTATCTTGTTATAATCATGCTTTATTTTTTATGTATTCATGTTTAGCTAAGAAAAGATTTATTTCAGAATTCACTATTAACTTCTCTGTTATAGCTTACTAAACATTAAATGATTTTCTTTCATTGTGACATCTAGAATTAATCCTTACTTAGGTGCTTTAGATGTTATCAATTTCACTACTCCTCTGCTCACCATCTCTACAATTAAAAAAAAAAAAAAAACACCATAATGATTTCTTATCTTTCCCATGTCTAAGGTTTCTAAATTTCCCCATCATATCATTGAAAATCATTAGCTCCACATGATTGTATACCCAATGGATTTTCCCTCTCCATTGCCTTCAAACTGTTAAAATTATTCCGCTATGATTTTAATACCTAGCATAAGACCTAAGACTGAAGATTCATATACAGAGAGCCCTCTATGAAATTGGAAGGAATAGATTCTAGTTTTAATGTGGTTTGTGGTTACCTTTGGTTTCCTCTCTTCATATTGGAGGAACTACAAAGTGCTAACATAATGGTGTCATTGTTGGGGAACAAAAAGCTTGAAAACTTCCCTAGAAAAGTATGCTATTAGAGACAAATCTAGTTCCTAAGGGTGATAATGAACTAGAGACTAATAGGTTGATTATTTACCAAACTATTAGTGATTCTAGAACCAATTGCAATAATTTTCTGTAGGAAAATATGGCTTCAAGAAGAGTACATACTAGGCATCATCCAAATCCTAATCCACCTAAGGTCTTGATAAGTCCAGAAAATTTATTTAGGTAAAAAGAAGCCCGCAAAAGAAACAAATACCCGTTTCATAGAAAGATCCTTGTCCCTCCCTGAAAGAGTAAAATCATTCGATGAGGTTAAATTTGATTTGAAGTTTGAATGTAATTTATTCATATCTAAATAAGAAAACAACCTAACAGAAGCAATCTTTGATGAGGCTAAGCTAAAATCCCATATTCCTTTTCAGAAAGAGAGTGTATCAGAAGCAGATATGGATATTTGGACATAGTTTCATAAACTAGAAGATCTTGTGTATCAATTGAAAGAAGTTGCTTCTAAGCCCTCCAGATTTCAACATTCTGTTCCAATAGTTTCTGCCCCAATATCTTTTGCTCCACTGAATATTCCATTATGTTTTGTTCTTGTTGTTTCTATTGTTTTTACTCCTTCCACATCAATTGTTCAAACAATAGTCTCCTTACCTCCCTCATCCTAATTTTAGATCCCAAAAATTAGTAGAAGTCCATCTCACATAGTCATGGCCGCTCGTTATGCTCTAATGAATTTACAAGGTCCATTACATGATTCACCACAAAATTATGGTCAATGCTTGCCCTAATTCGATGGTAGAAGAGTTATTACAACACAATAACACCTTGATAAGTTGAATTATTTCATAGACCTAGAAGAGGTAGACTATGAGGATACTAAATTGACACTCTTTTCTTAGAGTTTTTAGGAGAGGTCAAGAAATGGTTTAGAACCCTGTCAACTGGAAGCATTGCCAATTTCTAGCAGCTTGAACAAGTTTCCTTACCAGATGGGAAATTAAGAAGAACCCCCTGCATATAATAGTTGAATATGAAAACTTAAAGAGAGCTACCAGAGAATCAATTCAAGATTTTTTAGCCAGATTTAATAAGGTGTATAACTCAATACCTACTGAAATAAAACCCCCTCCAAGGCTAGATTTGCTTCATTATCTAGATGGAATTGATGTTGAGCATGCCTATTAGCTTAGAGAAAGGAATCTAGCCACTTTGGAGGATATGCAGAGAAATGTTGTTGGAGTGGAATCAATTTTTTTGGAAAAAATGCCAAAATGAAAGATGAAAAGAGAGGAGGGTTTAAAGATGATCCTTCATCTTCATCAGATAACAATATGGATGTCATGGTGAAAATAATGGAAAAGTTGGTGGAAATATTGAATTTGGAAAACAAAGCTATTGTTAGAGAACAACAGGCTCCCCCTCAAGTAAGAAATCCAAATTTCTGGAGGCCTCAAGTTCAAATAAAACAACGAGAACAAAGAAATCACGGAGATCATCCACAAATTAGACCTCCTTTTCATGAGAATTTTGTAGAAGATGAAGAAACAATAGAAGATACAGATCAAATACATTATTTTGGTGAAGAAGAGGACATAATATTTTTGAAAAAAGAAGAGGACTTGTTCTTTTAGCCATAGGAATATATCATGCATATGGAATAAGAATATCACAAGAAAGTGTACCAAAATGCAATCATGGAAGTACAAAGACAATATAACTTGAGAAACAGGAAGGTTCCAGTAAATCTTCCAAATAAAGGCCAAACTGATGCACCTGCTTCTAGTGAAAAGAAGCTAACCCTCAAAAGGAAATAGCAGAAAAGAAAGACAACCATCAAATAGGTAGAGAAAATCAATATTCTTTCAGTTTAGAAAATGAAATATCTAAAATCAAAATGTCTATTCCATTTAATGAATTGATCAAGAATGATAAATACAAAAGTTATGTTGTCAAAACACTAAAAATAAGAGATGTTTCAGATACTGTTAATTTGAATAATGAACATCTTGAACTTCTATTTGGTCCAAAAGTTGATGGAGATTTTCAAGATGGAGATGTCCCACATTTTTATGTTAGCTTAAATTTAAATGATGTGATTTACATAATGCAATGTTAGACTCAAGTGCATCAAATAACCTAATGCCAAAAGTTATTATGGAAAAACTTGGTTTGGACATAACAAGGCCATACAAAGACTTATTTTCCATTGGATCGAGTAAGGTGAAATGTTTGGGTTTAATCAAGGATTTGGTTGTCTCCCTCACTCAAATTCTAGCAAAAAGGTGTAGTGATGGATATAGTTGTTGCTGATATTCCTCTGAAGTTCAGGATTCTTTTATCAAGGTCATGGGCTACAAAATTGAAATTTACTTTATAGATGGACATGCCATATTCCACAATTCCTAATTTTGGATAGCCAAGGAGATTGTACAAAGATACCTTAATGAAATACATGGTAAGTGGCAAGGAAATGCCTAATAATCATCCAACTTATAGTGCATTCTGATATGGATTATTTTGTATTGTATAATGACTTGTGTTTGGAGGAAGACATTCAAAACAGGGACAACCTATCACAGGAGAAAGGAGGTGAATTGCAGAAAAATAAATCAAAGCACAAAGATGAAGATGATGGCCTTTGGAAAATGGATTTTGATGGAGCAGTTAGTAGAAAAGGGGCTGAGCTAGTGTAATGATAGTTAGCCCAAAGATGGACATGTCAAATCTATGTTCTTTCAAGCTAGCCTTTGGTTGTACAAACAATGTGGTTGAGTATGAAGCACTGATTTTGGGTTTACATGTTTTGAAGGATTTGGGGGAAAAATGATTTCAGTTTATGGGGATTAAAAGCTGATTATCAATAGAATCAAAGATGAGTATCATACTAAATATCCCAAAATGAGAGCCTATAGGAATGCTGTCCTAGAATTGTTGCAATTTTTTCTAGAATATAATTTGTCTTTGATTCCTATAGGACATAATATGATAGTTTATGCATTGGCCACTTCATCTAGTGTGTTTAAGATTCCTATTTATCCCAGTAATAATTATGAAATTAAATTCAAATATAGACCAATAGTCCCATATAATGTAAAATATTAGCAAGTGTTTAAAGATGACAAGCAACTTAATAATTTTTTGCAAATGTCTGAGGAATTTTCCAGTTTTCACATAGATGAGGAAAAATGTTTTGATGAGTGTGAATAATAGGTTTTGGTTTCAGTTTCAAATGATTTTGAAAATCAATTTGTAGATATGGAGGTCATACAATTGAAGATTATCGTGATTCCAAAAGGTTTGGTCCCTCTTGAGAAGTTGTTTGATCAGAATGATGTAGCTAAGAACCCCAAAGTAGTTATCACAGAGATTGAAGTAGAATATTGCAATATAGGGACAAGGCAAAAACCTAAAATGGTCAAGCTTTCAAAATCTTTGAACCATAAAATAGATAAAAATTTCTTTGTCTTATGAAGGAATATTCATATATTTTTGCTTGGGGATATGAAGACCTCAAAGTGTATGATAAGAGAATTATCCAACATACAATTCCAATCAAGCAGGATCAAAATCATTTTAAACAAAATTTGAGAAGAGCCAATCCCTTGTTTCTTCCTCTTATTGAAAAAGAATTGAAAAAATTATTTGATGTCAAAATTATTGTTCCTTTAAGGTTTTCAAAATGGCTTTCTAATTTGGTCCTTATAAGAAATAAGACTGGTGAAATAAGGCTTTGTGTTGATTTTAGAAACCTCAACAAAGTGTCTCTTAAAGATAATTATTCCTTACCTAAGATGGACCATATATTGAAAAAGGTGGTTGGGTCCCAGAGAATATCTATGCTTTATAGTTTCTTAGGTTACAATCAGATTTTGGTGCACCCTGATGACCATGAGAAAACAGCTTTTATCACACCGCGAGGAACCTTTATGCATGCCAAAATTTCCTTTGGGTTGATGAATGCAGCGGATGCATTTCAAAAGGCCATGGATATTTCATTTGCTGATGAAAAGGACAAGCTCATTGTAGTTTACCTTGATGATATCATTATATTTCCAAAATATGATTATGATCATTTGCAACATCTAAAACATGTTTTTGACAAGTGCATAGCATTTGGCATATATTTAAATCCAAAGAAGCCAAATTTTACAATGGAGGAATGATAAATCTTGGGGCATATAATCTCAAAGGATGGCATTAAAATTGATCCAAGCAAGGTTGTTGCAATTCAGAAAATTGACATTCCAAGGAATAAGAAAGAGGTTCAATCATTTTTGGGAAGGGTTAATTTTTTGAGAAGGTTCATTCATAATCTAGTAGAAATTATAAGGTTTTTGACCAACACGCTAAGAAAGAAAAATGAAATTAGGTTGATGGTTGAAAAAAGAAGTCTTTTGATGAGGTAAAACATGCCTTGTCTAGTGCTCCTATTCTAGCTAGTCCAGATTATACTAAAGACTTTATCCTTTTCTCTTTTTCATTAGAACACACCATTGCAACAATATTAATGCATAAAAATAAGAAAGGTAATGAACAACCAATAACCTTCTTTAGCAGGTGTTTGAGAGATTCTTATCTTAATTACAATATTATGGAGAAGCAGGCTTATGCACTCGTTAAAGATTTGAAATATTTTAGAGTTTATGTGCTTCATTCACATGTGATTGCTTATGTCCCAAATGTTGTGGTGAAAGACATTCTGACCCAACCTAATCTTGAAGGTAGAAGAGGCAGATGAATAATAGCCATTCTTGAGTATGATGTGGAGATCAAGCCTACAAGGCTAGTAAAGGGTCAAGGATTGGCAAAATTTATGGATGATTCAAATATAAATGTATTGGAAATAAATTTTATGGTTGGTTTGTGAGATGACAATGATTCAAAAACTTCTCAGCAGGTATCTGAATTTAGAACCTTCTTAGCATACATCTGAAAAATTTCTTTTATCCACATGGTACTCTGATAAATTTTATGTTTCATAACACTTACAAGCTCCTCCAGGGATGAAAAAACAATATTTTTGAAACTAAAGGTTGTAAAATTCTGCATTTTGAATCGATTTTTGTATTGGAAAGAATCAAGAGGTGTCTTGTTGAATTGTTTATTGGAAGATGAAGCACATAAGGTTATGAAATAATTCCACAAAGGGGATTATGGAGGCCACCATTTTTGGAAAACCACAACTAACAAAATTTTGAGGGTTGGTTTTTACTAGCCAACCTTGTTTGCTAATGTTTATAAAAGGGTTTCAAACTACCTGAATGTCAAATTTTTGAAGGAAAAAGGAAGATTTTTCCTCTACCCCTAAAACCAATTGTAGTTGAAGCACCATTCCATTGTATATAGGAATCCAAATTTCCAGTGTTGCAGGTGTGGGTAGATGTCACCAGAATTTGAGGCCCGAGTATAAGACCCTAAGATTTTGATGAGCTGCTGCCAATTTTTCAAAATGTAAAATGTCATAATAAGGCAGGAGTAAGTCATGAGTTAATTATGTGTTAGGTCAAGAGTCATTAAAGCCCAATGGATTAGGCACGTGGTCTACGATGTTCTTTGACACCTCGTAGGGAGGATTCCATTGTTAAAATTTGACAGCTCAGGGATGAATTTCTCCTAGAAGAAATCACATCTTTCACTTTTGTTTGAATCACCTATAATAAAATTTCATTTCTAATAATTCTATTATGACTTTCCAAAAATATTAAGTCACATCTCAATTTTGAAATGACTTCAAAAAATAGAAAGTCATGTCTAAATGTTCAAGGATGATCTCGACATATGGAATCCACTTTAAAATAAAATCAATCATGATTATACAAGTCAAGGATTAATATTTTTATCCTTACTAGTATTATTATTATTATGATATCATTATTTATAAAATAGTCTATTCACCTTATTAATAAAAACGAATTCTCTCATGAAATAAGTAAATTAAATTGAGAATATCTTACTTGGAAAATTAAACCTCTCTCTTGGAATAAAATAGTAACTCCACACTTAAGAGAATATAACTCTCCCTCACTAATTCAATGTACGACAAAAGTGTAACTCCTCCTCATTAAATACACTTGTAACTCTCTCATTCAATTCGATTTGTAACTCTCACCAAATACTCTCTCTCTACCTAATTCAAATTGTAACTCCTCAAGACAAGTGTACCTCTCTCTCCATTCTTAGGATGAGTTACACTTCTACTCAGGTAACTCCTCCCTCATGGAATTCAATTATCCTATTATTGTCTCAAGGAGTTAATTCATTTTGTAACTTTCCTTTCTCGTCTATTTAAGCAAGAGAAAGTGAGAGTTGAGTGCAATATGTTCATTGTGAAGAAGTAGAGCTAGAGTTGAGTGTGCACACAAGTAATGTGAGAGTAAGTGAAGAGTAAGAGCAAGGGAAGAGCTAGAGAAAGTGTATAAGACAAGATCTAATCAAGAGAAGGAGGAGATTTTCTAGGAAAGAGCAAGATAACTTCAACTGCATGTTGATCAAACATTGGTGACTTTATTCATTCTCATTCTCTCTTTCTCTCTGTACTCTACTGAACAATTGAAGAAATCTAATAGAATAACAATCATTTGGGTTTTCCCCTTGTGGCGTTTTCCCTAGTCATTGGAACTAACTCTCAGTGTCTCATATTTGTACTTGGCTATCTTCATATGATCTTAAGTTTATTTTCTATCTATAATTGCTGTTTTTAAAAGTTGTGAAGAGGAAATATGCATTCTAAGTAATTGTAACAACATAATACATTAAATTTTCTGCAAAGTACATTCAATTTTCTGCAATGTACATTCAACTTTATGAAAATTACATTCAATTCCATTCAATTTTTTGCATGTACATTCATTTTTCTGGATAGAATTGTTAAATTTCTGCAAAGAAATTTTTAAATTTCTGCATAGAACTTTCTGATTTTAACATGGTATTGAAGCCTTGGTGAAGACAAGTCCAAGGAGGTCAGAGATCACCTGAGGAGACCCCACTTGCTGCTAAAGTTTTATAATTGAGATGGCTTCATCCTACTTCAAGATAGAGGAGAAGTTGAATGATGCTTCAAACTTTGGTCCATGGAAAGAAAGGGTAGATATCTCTCTTGAATAATACAAAGTTTTCGAGTATGTTGAAGAGATGATCCACCAGAGAATGTGAGTGCTACTATCAAATCCAAATATAAAAGGGGTGAAATCAAGCTAAAAAAATTATCCTTGATTATTTTAGTGATTATCTCATTACCTATGTTTTTAGTTTGAAGAAATCTAGAGAAATGTATGACAAATTAATTGGCATGTTTGCAATTAGTAACTTGAACCAGATTATTTCCTTGAAGAATCAGTTGAAGGAAATTGAAATGAATAGAGGAGAGACGGGCCAGTTATATTTCTTGAGAATAACTAAAATCAGGAATCAACTGCCAATATTTGGTGAATTTTTACCTGACAAAGAAATGATGTTGATTGCACTTGGAGGGCTTTCTCTTGTTTGGGAGATTTTTATCACCACCATCAACAACATCAACACTATTCCCACATTTGATGAGATCTCGGGAAAGTGTATCCAAGAGGAGGCTAGAATGATCTCTAGAGGGAGAATTTCACATCATGAAGAAGGATAACCTATTGCATTTTTAGCATATGACAAGAGAAAGAAAGGTAATAAAAATAATTTTTCTTTCAAATCAAGTAAAGGGAATCTAGACATGTCAAAAGTTAGATTCTTTAACTGTAAAAAACATGGTCATTTTTCTTGGGACTATAAAGAAAGAAGATCTCCTAGGTTCAAAAGATAACTTGATTATATAAAAGACTCTTATGAAAATCAAAGAAATGGGCATCCTAAGAAAATAAGAAATCCAAGATATAGAAATAATGTAGCAGAAACTCAATCAAAATATTTTCTTGTTTCTGCTCTTTCCTTTTCTTCTTCTACATATTCATTTGATAGCTGGTTAGTTGATAATAGTGCTTCGAAACATTTTAATGGTTAAAAAGAGACACTCTCTAATCTAGTTGAGAGGGAGAATAATTTAAATGTTATCCTTGGAGATAATTCTACTCACTAAGTTAAAGGTTATGGTTCAGTTTTATTTCAATTAAATGATGGAAAATCTATTTTTCTGCAAGAAGTTTTGTATGTACCTAGTTTGAAAAAGAATCTTGTATCCATATCTGCTCTAGAATATAAAAGAATTAAAGTTTCTTTTATTAATGGAAAAGTTACAACTTGTCCTTTGAACTCAAGTATGAGAGAAGCCTTCACTCTTTGATCAAGATGTGAAGGTGTGGAGCTATAAAAAGGGTCTCTTTCACCTCTAATTACCTCACATTAATATGTCAATCCGAGAAAGTTTTGTTATTTCAAAGAGTGTCTCAGTCTGAGGCTATCATTTGCTAGAGTAATGCTAGTAGCACAATGTTTGAAAATGCAAGAGTAAACGGATGCTTGTTTACAACTAACTACTTCAAAAGATTAAACCACACATTCAGAAAACTAAGCAATTTATCAGTCAAGGGTTCGGTAGCAATAACCCATCCCTTTGGAAACTGATGGAAATGGAAATCAGAGAATAGATCGTGGATCTGGGATCCGGACAGTAGATGTCAATGCTCATTACAGCCTGAGATCGTTCTTCACACCAAAATAACAAATAACAAGAAATGGAACGACAAATAAGAAATGGAACAACAATTAAGAAATCGAACAACAAATCTGAAATGGAACAGCAAATCTGAAATGGAACAACAAACCAGAAATGGAAAAACAACTAAGAGATAGAACATCAACTAAGTCTAACAAGTAGTAACACCTTAATTTATAAGATCAAATGCATTAATCGTAATCTACAGGAATCAACGACAATCCTTCACTCTTAAGGATGGATTGAATAACACACACAAATGGAACAACACTGATTACTGATGAATTATGGAACAATGCTTGAAAACCATATATACACACAACACACTTAAACAATAATCTGATCCAGGTATCACCTCATTTCGAAGGAGTGCGACTGCATTTCAAAATAGAATAGCATTGTTTACAAATCCTATAATCACAAAGAACATAACTTCCAAGATGAATTCCGTAATGCTAATGAAGAAGTGCACAACACAAAAGCTTTGTAATTAAATAGCAATAGTATTATGTAAAGACCGGCAGTATTATAACACTTAAAGGAATAGTGATATGATACAGAGTCGATACAATAGTTCTGTCTTTAGAAACCTTTATAGATTAAACATAACAGAGCATGTGATGTAAACTTAAAAAACACATCAGATTACCAAATAACGTCGATAAACAAACCATGCAAAAACCAAACATAATGGTACAAGAGCAAGTGTCCTCCAGGACCAGGCCCTTAGCCTCCAGGGGTACACCACTTGAAGTTATTCCAGACTCACAGATGAAATAGTAACCAAGTTTGTATTAATGCATAAAGTGAAATTACAATAGAGCAGTTCTTAACGAGACTCGATGATCAAAGTTTCAATCTTAAAAGGAAATTACATAAAACATAACAACATCCAACTCTCCTTTTTTTCTCTGAGCTAACAGTGCTACCCCTTTTAGAAGGGTGAAGGTGGAGATATCTAAGTGTAGAAATAGATAAAACAATGATCCCTCAGGATCAAGGATCCTGAGGGATTCGCCGAACCGTTAGTCCTCAGTCATTTCTTTTCTTTCCTGTGCCGAGCTGATATCTCCACTTCCTTTCCAGGGCTGACTCGCTTTGATTTGCTTTGCCTTGTTTGCATAGGGTTTCCCGTCAAAGGGACAACGGTTAACCCGTCCTTGTCCTTTCCTTTGGAACGGAAACTTCTTGTTTTTCTTGCTTTCTGCATAAGGAAATGACAATTGTCAGTGTTTTCATCTTATATATTAATCTCACATGTTTTATTACAATTCTTTATCATTTTCCGAGTTCATGATGCAAAAAGGTTTGTAAGTTCTAATGGAAAGACACTGAAATAATCATCAAAAACATACCTTCTTTAGTACTCCACACACTCCCCTGCTTACCCTTTTTCATGCCCTCATGAAAACATTGTAGTTGACGTGTAAGGCAATGAGTGAGTAGGATGGAGATGGAATCTCATGTGAAGGCCTACAACCATGATGTGTAACTAGGTATTTAAAGAAATGCCCTGTCTGACCCTCAGGCATCTCATACAGGGCTTGGTATCTAGGTGCAGAGTGCCAAATAATTGGACTTCGGAACCTATATGCTAACCAGGATGGCCCTGCCCTCAAAATGATTTTGCCATAGAGGTGCAAGTGGTTGGTAGCTAATTTAAAATTCTCATACTTAAATGGTTCCCTGAGTTGGATATTCGAATTAGAGATTTGATACCGAGATTTAGCTGCATCAATGGAAGGGTATTTGATAGAGAAAAATTATTCTAATCCCTACCGAATGATTGCCTCATGCATGGGTCCTAATGCTTCAATTACACCTGGAGTCTTCATGAGGTTTCTATGTTTTCTCCATAACTGTACTGGATCCCTAGGCTCAGCTCTTATCGATAAATCTAATCCATTTTCTTGTCTTTGGAAAGCATTATAGTCTTTGAGCCATTTAATTTGATTAACCCCAAATGAAATAAATTCCTGTAATTGGATATCCCCAACAAAAGGGCCAGGGTTCATCTCAGTCTCCTGTTCTAATACAAGGTTATGTAAATAAAACTCACACAATAGTCTCTGAACTTTTACCCCGTAGTGCTTACAACAGTTTATAAAATCATTGATGGTGTTAATTTGTATGGGAGAACCTGCTTTAATAACCTTTATTTTCAATTGCAAATACATTTCCATTAAAAACAAGGCATAATTCTTAGCAGGGGCTCTACATGCTAGGACGTCATTGTATAAAGAACAAAAGGTATCCATTTTCTTGATAACTATATCTAACCTACGAGTTACCTTCGCGACTTTCTCTTGTTCCCTTCACCACCCTTCAAAGGTCTGGCTTTCAGATAGATTGATGTTCCTAAGCTGCTGCTGTAGCTCTTCATACTTTTCTCGAGGGATTGTTTGCTCTCTAAGCTTTTCTGCTGCTTGCTGAGCTTGCTTCAAACCCTTTCGTAGGGTTTCTGTTTTTGGATCTCTTTTCCATGCGGCAGTGGAGGCCGGGAGTTTTACCTGAACTTTCCTGTTGCGTTGTTTTGAGTTCATGACTCTGATCACTCCCGAAGGTGGTGCCTCCATCCGAATTTCCTTATCACCGGTCAAAATCTCATCCATTTCTATCTTAACATGGATATCAGTCCATTGTTGTTCCTTTTCAATTGGAACAACATTATTTTTCTCAACATCATTTGGAACAACAGCCTGGTTTTCGACAGGGTTTTGAACAGCAGGATGGATTCTGGTCCTCCGCCCCTTTGCCTTGAGGGGTTTTGCTGGAGTGGTCACGTTTTTCCTTCCTGAAGTCCTTTTTACGCTTTGCCCTGCTTTTAGAATCCTAATCTATTGGTGGAGCTGGACTATTATATTCAGTAATCTCTGCTGTTCCTTTCACAATTACCTAATTTCTACAATTTCCTTAGAAGGAACAACAGGCTGTTCACTGCGGCCTAGACTGTGACTAATTACCTCATTTTCTTTCTGGGGTGTTTCTTCATTGCTCTGCTCTAGTTGTTCTGGGGTAAGAACCCTAACTGGTTCCGTTATTTCTTGGGCAACCTGCTTTTCTGCCCCTCTTTCCTCTGGAATTTCTTATGGTGTCTTCTGGTTAGGAACAGATTGTTCCTGTTCAGCATCTCCTCTCATATTTTCATCATGAACAGGAAGCTTCTCTTCTTCTGCCTCCTTTGCATGTGATTCTTCAGGTGCATTTTCCTCCTGGGGTTTCTCTTCGGCATGGAGGTCTGATGGACTGGAAGGTTGGCCATATTCGCCCATATTGGCCAAAAATTTGGCCAATTCATCTTCTCCCAATGGGTCCTGCAATGGGCTACCTTCCTGCTGTTCCATTTCCTCCTCCTACTTAGATTTCTCGGCTTCCTCTTCTTTTTCTTCTTCTTCTTCAGATTGCTCAGCTTCTTCTTCTTTTTCTCCTTCTTCTTCTGATTGCTAGGCTTCTTCCTTTTTTTCTTCTTCTTCTTCTTCCTGCTTGGCTTCTTCTTCTTTTCCTCCTTCTTCTTCTTCCTACTCGGCTTCTTCTTCTTCCTGCATTCCTTTCTCATCATCTTCCCCTTCTGGTCATGGGGGTTGCTCATCTTCTATTGCTACTGACTGTCTGGCGTTTTCTTTGGGCTTCTCCAACCTCCCTCATAGCCATGCTAGCCGGACTGATTTCCTGCGTTTTTCTGGACGCTCGGGTGTGCTGGTGGAATGTTTACATTTTTCTGGACACTCGAGTGTACTGGCAGCATGTTTACATTTTTTTGGATGCTCGAGTGTACCGGTGGCATGTTTACGTTTTGGGGATGGTGTGGTCAATCCTCCATTTATCATGGCAATTAGCTCTTCCCAGCTACTCTGCTGCTGGGTAAGGCTATGGCTAACTATTAGCCGAATCAACCCATGATGACTAACAACTGACTCTACATGCTATGCCTTCTTTATGCTCCGTTCAACGTCGTGAAGTAATGAATTCAAAAATTCAAGTAAATTTACAAAGCATTTTTGCTTTAGTACAGCTAAGATTTTAAGATGTCATGGTCTTACCACGTCTTTTCTACCTTCACAGGTGATGTGGCTTTGAATGGTCTTCACCAATTCTGCCCACAACTCTCCTAGTGCTGCTAGCAGAACCCCCTTTCCTCTAATTGTCAGGCGCTGGCCTTCGTCCTAGAAGATTTCTATAATCTTTTGAAATCTCTCCTTCTTTAACATCCATACAGATCCAGCAGTTGGAAGTCCCGAGACTTCTGCGATTATGTCGCTGGCGATTGCTATGCGTCTCCCTCTCACTGTGGAGTGATCCTCTTCCAAGTTCTGCAAGAATTCAATTGCCACAGTCTCGTTAGGTTCCTGCAAGAGGTTGAGATAAGTCAGCCACCCTGCTCTTGCCAGGATTTCTTGGGCAGCAGCAGAGACTGTTAACACCTACGGTTCTATCCGAATTGATCTTCCTCCCATGGTTTCGCTGTAAACTCTCAATGGAGCGACATCTGTTCACACTGTTAAAAGACAGAGAGGCTGAAAAATGCAAGACTCGCTCAAAATCTAATGCTGCAGAGTATGCAATAGAAATGGCTTATGAACAGCAAGTCATGTAGAAAAATAAAAAATAGTATACCATTGAGTCGCTCTATACCCTAGTATACAACTTCCCGAATAGTGATCTGACACGTAATCCAGGGAATGATGAGGTTAACCTCCCCCCTCACAATGTGATAGGCTGTCCCAGTCGTCAAATAAAGGAGCAGTGCCCGCTCTGAAACAGAGTCCTTAAGGAACAGTGTATGGCAATATGCCATGTTTACAAAAGTAACAAATTACCGAAATCGAGGCGTAGAGTTGTGTCGCTTAATATGTAAGAGACTGCGGTGATATGATACGAGGTTGGGGATAGGACATCTACCATGGATAGAGAGTCTCATGCGGTCATTGTCAATTATTCTGTCATGATTGGTGATAATATATATTCATGCATTGTATGGTTTGGGAAATAATATATAATTGATTATTAAGGCATAAGAAACAGAAGGGTGCTAATAACTTACCTATTAGTGTAAATAATGTGACTTCAATACCATTAATAGTGCTCTGCTGCCGATAGGTGTCCATAACCTTGGCAAAGTTGTTTATTTCACCCATGGAACCATGATCCTTTGTGTATGCTTAGGAAATGTTGTGTGATGTCAAAATGTAGGCCATTATGCTGGCTTGGTGACCAGTTAGCCATAATTCCATTCACGAGGAAGGAGCAAAAGGTGGGCAGGCCGGCTCGTGATGAGACCTCCTGTTCCAAGGGTTCTTTATTTGATATACCTTTTGGACCATATCCCTGGTGTGGTGGCCATAGTGGGAATGCCACTTCGCTTTCGTCCTTATGATCATGGTAGGCTGGCTCTTGATGAGACCCCCTATTCTGCATTTGACAACTTATAAGTCATTAAGACAGCATTGTTTGCTCTTTTTTTCTTTCTTTTTCATACAATACTTTCCCTATTTATACACAAAGGGTGGTTCAAAACTCCTTAAGAGTAGGAATGGTGGAAGAAGTCTTAACATCCCAATAGGAAGATATAAACCCTTTTCTCTTATTCCTGAATAATAATCAAAGAGGATTAAAAGGGACCAACATGATAAAGATAACCAATTAGAGCAGAATTAGTAGAACAATGACAACAAAAGATAATGAATAAGCATGTCCTTCCTTCTATCCTCTTACCAATTCAGAGCAATTCCTTATAAATATAGTGATTTTATGATTCACTGATTTCAGTATGCTGTGATTTTGTATCCATTGCATAAGTGCAAAGCTGTATTCTAAAAGACTTGAAAGAATAGGAACAATAAGATCCTTAATTTAGAACAGTGAAAGGAACAAGCTATTTCAAAGGGAGAGAAAAAGAATGCAAGTGGTGTTCTTTTTGGAAAAAGGAACAACAAAAGATCACAAATGTTGTTCATTTGGAAAAGGAACAACAAAAACGCAAATGCCGTTCCTTTGAAAAAGGAACAACAGAAATAAAAAATGCTGATCCTTTGGAAAAGGAACAAAAAAACATACAAATGCCGTTCCTTTGGAAAATGAACAACAAAACACACAAATGCCGTTCCTTTGGAAAAGGAACAACAAAAATAGGAAATGTTGTTCCTTTGGAAAAAGAACAACAAAAATAGGAAATGTTGTTCCTTTGGAAAAGGAACAACAAAATATACAAATGCCGTTCCTTTGGAAAAGGAACAACAGAACACACCAATGCCGTTCCTTTGGAAAAGAAACAACAAAAATGGAAAATGTTGTTCCTTTGGAAAAGGAACAACAAAACAGGAAAATGTCGTTCCTTTGGAAAAAGGAATAGCAAAAATACAAAATGCTGTCCCTTTGGAAAAGGAACAAAAAAACACACAAAAATGTTGTTCCTTTGGAAACGGAACAACAGAAATAAAAAACGATGTTCCTTTGGAAAATGAACAACAAAATAGGCAAATGTCATTCCTTTGGAAAATGAATAGCAGAAATCGAAAATGTTGTTCCTTTGAAAAAGGAACAGCAAAAACACACAGATGCCATTCCTTTGGAAAAGGAACAACAAAAATACAAAATGATGTTCCTTTGTAAAATGAACAACAAAACACACAAATTCCGTTCTTTTGGAAAAGGAACAACAGAAATCGAAAATGCTGTTCCTTTGGAAAAGGAACAACAAAAACACACAAATGCCGTTCCTTTGGAAAAAGAACAACATAAATCAAAAATGCTGTTCCTTTGGAAAAGGAACAGCAGAACGCAGAAATTAAAAAAAAGAACAAAATTACAGCAAAATGACGGCTGATCCAAAGGGGGTTGTTTTTTTGAAAAAAGAATAGCCAGAAGAAAATGCTGTTCTTTTTAAAAAGAGGAACAACAAAAATAGTAACAGTAAAACGTTGATTCAAAAATATGTACAAAAATGATTCAAGAAAATAAATTATGTACAAACTGTAAAAATAAATAAATTCCTTAATGAGTTACAGGTGAAGAAGACTTCTCTTCCTTGCCCAAAATCTCCATATCAGAGTCTCAGCATAGCTGCTGGTAGGACTCCTGAGTGAGTGGTTTGCGATAGAGACGAACTCAGTGGCCATTTGCCTTGAAGGTATATCCAGAACCGTCAATAGTGATTAGAGTAAGGGTACCATTGTCATGTACCTTCTGGATTTCGTATGGTCCCAACCAACGAGTCTGGAGTTTCCTGGGGAAGTCCTGAAACCTGGAGTTGTACAAAAGAGCCCAGTCACCTTCGTGGAAGAATTTATTTTTAATGAGAGCATCATGCCATTTAGGTCGCTGCTGCTGAATCACGACAATGTTTTCAAGTGCAGAGAGCCTAATTTCGTCCAACTCATTGATCTGCTATAATCGATTAATCTGTGCCTTAGTTAGATCTAAGCCAACTTCCTGTGATGTTCGTAATGTTTGGATTTTGAATTCTATGGGGAAAATAGGTTGTTTTACAAACACTAATTGATAAGGTGAGTAACCAGTGGTACTTCTCCATGTTGTTCTATAAGCCCATAATGCTTCAGGTAGTCTGGCAGCTCAATCACATCTATGTGACGCAATGGTTTTCGTTAGGATTGCTTCTATTATTTTATTGCTGCTTTCTACCTGCCCATTTTCCTGTGGGTGGTATGGAGTAGTGGTTTTATGCTAGACATGATAGTTGTTGAGTGTTGTAGCTATTCTGTTCCCAGCAAACTGTGGTCCACCGTCTGTAATTATCTCTTTTAGAAGGCCATAACGTACAAATAGATGGAACATGAACTGTATGACAGAGTCCTCTGTAGCTCTTGGCAGTGCCTCTACCTCAACCCACTTGGTGACATATTCTGTTGCCACCAAAATATATGTTTTTTGGTTTGATGATGGGTTAATTGGTCCAACAAAATCAAGAGCCCATCGCTTGAATGGTTCGATGACTAGCTGTGGTTTCAGAAGCATCTCATCAAACTGACTAGGGCGTCATACTCTCTGGCAACTGTCACAGGCTTGGACGAACTTCTTTGCATCTTTGAAAATCATGGGCCAATAATACCCTGTTTTTAGTACTTTATGTCCAGTTCTGCGATCGGCGAAATGTCCACCACATGGCCCATCATGGCAGGCTTTTAAAATTTCAAAGATTTCATCCTCTCGAACGCATCTCCTAATATGCATGTCTGCCTCTATGTGGAACAAATAGCCCCCAATCCAAGAAATTCGAGAACTCTGCTGAACAATCTGTTTCCTCTCATTAGGGGTTAGATGCTTTGGTAGTTTACCTACTACTAGGTAATTGGCAACATCAGCATACCAGGGTGTTTGAACAGCCACAGCAAACAGATGGTCATCCGGAAATTGATCTTCAACTGCTGTTGCATGAATTGGCTTTGGCATTCTTGAGAGAAAATCGACTACAAGATTTTCTTTTCCAGGTCGATCCTTGATTGTAATATTCAATTCCTGCAATAAAATCAGCCATCTAGTTATTCTGCCATTTGTGATAGGCTTGTTTGCTAAATATTTTATGGCAGAATGATCTGTGTACAAGATAACATGATATCCAGTAATGTAATATCTGAACTTATTGACAGCATGTATTATAGCTAGAAATTCTTTTTCAGTAACAGTGTAGTTTAATTCAGCAGGGGATAAATTTTTGCTAATGTAATAAATTGCATATGGTTTTCTATCATCTTCCTGCCCAAGGACCGCTCCAATGGTTGTATCTGAGGCGTCAGATGATATCTGGAATGGCAAATCCCAATTTGGTCCTTGAAGGATTGGGGCTATGGATATGAGCTTCTTCAGATCCTTGAAAGCACGTTCACATTTTTCTGTCCAAAGAAAATTGACGTTACCAGTTAGTGCATACAAAGGTGCAGCAATATGTGAATAATGTTCTATAAACCTCCTGTAATAACTAGAAAATCCAAGAAAACTGCGTACCTCCATTTGAGTGGTAGGAGCGGGGATAAGCAAAAGTATTTGGATTTTGGTTGGGTCTACCTGAATGCCAGCTGCTGAAATATAGTGTCCTAGGATAAGTCCTTCCATCATCATCATATAACATTTTTCATGGCTTAAACAAAGCCTAGTAGCAATGCAGCATTGTAGGACTCTTTCTAGTGTATCCAGTGCTAGATCGAAATCCTCTCTGTATGGTGTAAAGTCATCCATATATACTTCAAGTCCTTCATTTATTAAGTCTGCAAAAATGCTAAGAATAGCCCTTTGGAATGTGGCAGGAGAATTGCATAAGCCAAAAGGTAAAACTCGGTAGACAAATGTTCCCCAAGGACAAGTAAAAGTAGTTTTGTCTTGGTCTTTAGGGGCAATCTGTATCTGATTGTATCCACTGAAACCATCCAGAAAAGAAAAGAATTTCTTTCCTACCAAAGTGTCTAATACTTAGTCGATGAATGGGAGAGGGAAGTGGTCTTTTTGTGTTTCTTTATTTAGCTCCCTGTAGTCCACACAGATTCTCTATTTCCCATTCTTTTTTGTTACCACCACAAGCAGAGAGACCCATTTACTATCAGAGATAGGGTAGATAAAATTGACATCTAAAAGTTTTTGAAGTTCAGCTTTTACCACATCTTTTAGATGAGGATTTAGTCTCCTCTGAGGCTGTCGAACAGGTCT
>APFE030587359.1:34126-47075 GCA_000404065.3 Pinus taeda | reverse complement strand
GGCTGATGCATTGGTCTCTGCCAGTTTGTCTGCCAGGTTGAACTTTGTGAAGTAGGGGGAGTCCATTGCGGTGGGTATGTGTTACTTTGCTAATATGGTGGGGTATAAGGAAGATTCGGCCAACCAGGTTGGCTTACCTGATTCAACCATGGGGTTGAGGAAGGAAATGACTGTGGTGATCAGTTTGGAAATGGGGTTTGAAATTGACTTTGCCACATATTATACTGTTGAGAATTATACTGTGGAGGCTGAAAAGAAGAAGTTGGGTCTGGAAACATACCAGATTGTTGCGGTTGCCACTTATGGCACTGGTTGAGCAAATACACCGATTCTGGCTCTTCTTCTGCTTCCTTATATACTGCTTTCAATCCAGGAAGTGAGAGACAGCTCTTCGTAAGGTGATCTTTTGCGCAGATGGCGCATGTTTGGACTGCATACAATGGACACTCCTTATGGCTATGCTTTTTCCTGCATCGGGGACAGAAGATTGCCAAATTCTGTTCTGCCTCCATTTTCTTCTGTTTGGCCTGCATAATATCAAGTTGTGTAGTTAGTGTCCCTAGTATATCAGTTTTAAAATTTTCCAATAAATTTCCAATTTCTACACGCGTTACTACTTCTGTCGAAATTTTATTATCTCTTACAAACCGATCATGTTCTGCCGGTTTTACTCTTGTTCTGCCTCTTGAGCTCCTGATACATAGATCAATAAAGTCAACAAAACTTTCTTGATAAATATCTCCTTTTCCCATAATGTTTAATGTTTCAATCCATTGTTCCTTCATGCCCCTTATTAATGCTATTTTTAACACATTTTCAGGTAAAGGCAGTGATGCATAAGGAGATCTTTGTAGATTATATTGGAAATGTTCCACATACTCCTCTAATGTTTTGTTTGGTCTAGCTATTATCTGGAATATTTCGTCCTTCAGTTCTCTAGACTTGCAATAGTCCTGATATTTTTTTTGAAAAGATTCTTTCATTTGATCCTAGTTATTTATAACCCCACCACCTAAATCCATAAACCATCTTAAAGCAGCCCCTTTTAGTGTAGAGGGAAATAGTTTCAGTTTCTGGGGGTCGGTGGTGTAATCATATCCCCTGCATAGTACATAAAATTCAAATAAAAATGCATCTGGGTCTTCTGATCTAAGACCGTGGAATGTAGGGATATGTTGAAGAGGGATTGCTTTCATAGGCGCATTTGCTGCAAAATCCACTATGGGGAATTGTAATGTAGAGGTTTGGGTGTTTGGCTGGTTTTGAGCCATTAGGTAGAATATATGCCAATAACCTTCTGGGATATCTAGGAGGGTATTCCTAGGTTGAGAGGGAATGGATTCAACAGGAATATTTTTAATAACACTTCCTCTATCTGGGATAATGAAAGTACCTAATGTTTGAGGAGATTGAGTTTCTTCAAAGATGATTTTTGCAACACTTCCCTTGTCTGGGCTGTTCAATGGCTGAGCTGTCTCAACAGGAGATATCGGTTCCTTGGTTTCCCCTATCTATCCTCCTCCTTCACAAAGATTACTAAAATTCCCTTCCTGCAATAGTTATGGAGTAGAATTTTCAATTTCTTGAAAGTCCTGCTCTTCAGTTTGACTATGCACCTCAGCAAAGGCTAAGATGATGATCCTGTGGCCTGAAGGGAACTAGTAGTCTGTTTAGAAATAACTTTCCTGGGTCCTACTGAGGGCTGAGATTTTGCTTTCTTGTAGATTTTGTCTATGAAGGTTTGTCGGCCAAGGGGCACCAGCCCCTTAGCTTTTTCTGGCTTGAGTAGAGGTTTGGAATTCTTTTATGGCTTTTTCTGCTTAGTCATGCACTCAAATTAACTACTAAATTCTACTCAAACAAAACAGCAGCAAATCTATAGGAAAAAGGGCAGAGGAGCAGGGCTTTTACATGCTCCACACGTAGGTTCTTACCTTCCGTTTTCAAAACCCAATTCTTCCCTAGCAAGTTCGTACACTACTCTGAAAAAAAAGAACAAATGGCTACACTCTTTCCCCGGCAACGGCACCAAAATGTGGAGCTATAAAAAGGGTCTCTTTCACCTCTAATTACCTCACATTAATCTGTCAATCCAGGAACATTTTGTTATTTCAAAGAGTGTCTCAGTCTGAGGCTATCATTTTCCAGAGTAATGCTAGTAGCACAGTGTTTGAAAATACAAGAGTAAACAGATGCTTGTTTACAGCTTAACTCCTTCAAAAGATTAAATCACACATTCAGAAAACTAAGCAATTTATCAGTCAAGGGTTCAGTAGCAATAGCCCATCCCTTTGGAAATTGATGGAAAAGGAAATAAGAGAATAGATCGTGGATCTGTGAGCCAGACAGTAGATGTCAATGCCCACTACATCCTAAGATCACACCAATAACAAGAAATGGAATGACAGATAAGAAATGGAACAACAATTAAGAAATTGAACAACAAATTTGAAATGGAACAACAAATCGGAAATGGAACAATAGTTAAGAAATATAACAACAACTAAGTCTAACAAGAAGTAACATCTTAGTCTATCAGATCAAATGCGTTAATCGTAATCTACAGGAATCAAACGACAATCCTTCACTCCTAATGGCGGATTGAATAACACACACAAATGGAACACCACTGATTATTGATAAATTATGGAATAGCACTTGAAAACCATACATACACACAACACACTTAAATACAAATCTGATCCAGTTATCACCTCAGTTAGAAAGAATACGACTGCATTTCAGAATAGAACAACGTTGTTCATAAATCCAACAATCGCAAAGAACATAACTTCCAAGATGAATTATGTAATGTTAATGAATAAGTGCACAACACAAAGGCTCTGTAATGGAACATCAACAATATTCTGTAAAGACTAGCAGTATTATATCAACACCTAAAAGAACAGTGCTTACGATGCAAAGTCATTACAATAGTTTTATCTTTAGAAACCTTAATAGATTAAACATAATAGAGCATGTGATGTAAACTTATAAAACACATCAGATTACCAAATAATGTTTATAATCGAAACACGCATAACCGTAATGGTACAAGAGCAAGTGTCCTCCAAGGCCGAGCCCTTAGCCTCCAGGGGTACACCGCTTGAAGTTATTTCAGCCTCAAAGATGAAATAGTAACCAATTTTGTATTAATCCATAAAGTGAAATTACAATAGAGTAGTTCTTAATGAGACTCGATGATCAAAGTTTTGATTTTAAAAGAAATTACATAAAAGCATAACAATATCTAACTCTCCTCTTGAGCTAACAGTGCTGCCCCTTTTATAAGAGTGATGGTGGAGATATCTAAGTTCAAAAATAGATAAAACAACGATCCCTCGGGATCAAGGATCCTGAGAGATTCGCCGAACCATTAGTCCTCAGTCATTTCTTTTCTTTCCTACGCCGAGCTGATATCTCCACTTCCTTTCTCGCGCTGATTCTCTTTGATTTGCTTTCCCTTGTTTGCATACGCTCCGTCAAAGGGACAGTGGTTAACCCATCCTTGTCCTTTCCTTTGGAATAGCCACTTCTCATTTTTCCTCCTTCCTGCATAAGGAAATGACAGTTGTCAGCGTTTTCGTCTTGCATATTAATCTCACATGTTTTATTACAATTCTTTATTGTTTTTCGAGTTCATGATGCAAAAAGGTTTGTAAGTTCTAATAAAAAGACACTGAAATAATCATCAAAAACGTACCTTTCTTAGTACTCCATAGCTGGTCTTGCAAAGGTTCGACCAGTTTGAGCCCTAACTCCTTATAGCTTGACCTCATTGGGGACATGCAAAGAAAGATAGAGAAAGAGAAGACTGCTCGAATACCATTGATCTAGACTTATGTAGGAATGCAACAAAATAAAGATATACACATAAATACAAAGATGTAGAAAATATGAAAATTCATTTCATTAATACCAAAGAACTAAAATATGCTTACATATAGAAATGGAAATAAACTAGCTAGGGCGATGGTAGCTTATCTCTGAGAAGGGATGTGGTGGCTACATGCCCCTGAACTATGTTACAATGAGGCTCAAATGCCTATTTATTATTGAGAAATAATGGAAAACCGTAAGCATCCAAAAGCCTAACCCTAGGAGATGGAACACCAAAACTGTGGGCCGCATTTGGGTAAATTGGTACAACAACTTCTCAGTATCATAACTTTGACATACAATATCTGTTTGGTTATCATAATACCTCATTTCAAAGATATAGAAGAGAAGGCCAAAAATAAATTGGAGAACTAATTTAGGACTTTTTTCGGTCTCTCCATTTTCCCTAAAAACTTCTTTTAGTCCCTCAAAAGAACTCCAGAAGTTTAGGATCAGAAAAACTACCAAAAATAGTAAGTTGTGCTACGATTAAGGAAACTGAAAAGAAACAATTATAGGGGTCCAAGTGGAACAGGTGGGTGGTCAC
The DNA here is from genome assembly GCA_000404065.3 of Pinus taeda. Taxonomy (NCBI): domain Eukaryota; kingdom Viridiplantae; phylum Streptophyta; class Pinopsida; order Pinales; family Pinaceae; genus Pinus; species Pinus taeda. Next base: position 42,649 of record APFE030587359.1, on the reverse strand, counting down.
TAATATCCATTTGGATCAGAATTAAAGCTACTAATGCAAACATTGGTACAAGGACTTAACCTGGCCCCTACTAGACATGATAGGAATTTCATCAAACATATCACAAACATGTAATCGATAGGTCATAGCCACATATTTGAGCATAGGGGTCTCATAATTTTATGAGAATCATTAAGAAGAATTGATGCATTATCCAAATAGCTACATTATCATCTATTAGGTCATACTTCCACTATCCATTCATTTACAAATCAAAGCATGATAAGATCCATAACTAAGATATGTCATAAAACCATTCTTTTAACCAACATATAGCCAAAATAATAACATAGATAGAACAACCATAAAAACCATATATTAACAAGTAAATTTACACATAAACCACAAGAGGAAAAGATCTCTTATGAAGCCATAGACTTCCACATATCACCTGACCATAGATTGGACTGAACCGAATCTTTCTTTTAGCCAATCAGCCCCATTCCATATTCCAAGCATGAATGTGGTACTTACAAGAAAAACTAACCAAGGCTTCCTAAGGATTTACTGTATATCCCACAAAGGGATTCTTAGGCTCGAAACCCTCATCTGTATAACTAGGCATTACCACAACCAAACTGGATCACTAGCCCAAAACAAGCATCGATGCTGTTATCACAAAAAATTAATCATCTAGCCATAATTTACTAGATAGATTGAAGTACACCATGTAGGGGCAATTTTACCATAGTAAAATTGCTTTCACTGTGAGAAATTACTTAATAAACCATGTTTGTTAAGTCATTTATAATTAAACCCACGAAGAATTATTAAATAAATCACCATTTATTTAATTATCTTCTAGAACTAATTAACTAAACCATTGTTTAATTAATATTCCTTGTCACATTTGACCCAATTATTAGAAATAAATAGTTAAATCATTAATTATCTTATTTTTCTCTAGGAATAATTAATTAATCACTAATTAGTTATTATTCCTTCTCAAGTTTGACTAAATCCCCTAGGAATATTTAAATAAATCATTATTTGTTTATTATTCCTTAACCATATTTCTTGAGATGATATATAAATTATTTATTTATTTATTGTTTCTAAATAAAAGTTTAAGTACTTTTTCCCTCCAAACCAAATATAATAAAATATTCCAAATGGTTAATTCTAGAATGGGGTTAATAATATTTTATTACTGCTCATTATTCAAGGATAACCTAATATTTTGTTATAAATAGAAGGGTTTTTCATTCATTCAACACTTTTGATTATTTTCATTGTTCCACTCACTATTGTAGCTCTCATTATTATCATTGTCGCACTTCATCTTCTTTTTTATCTGAGTTCTCATTGAGCTCAAACATTTTGTTTCTGGGCTTTACACATTATAGAGGAGAAAAACTCTACAAAAGTTGAAGATATTTGAGGATAGCCAAGAACCAATCCCATAGAGGGGGATTGGTAACATTATGTGTTCCCTCAATAAAATATATTCTTTATATATCTAGTTTCCATTTGATTATTGGAGTTACTTGCACTTATTTTACTATTCCATTTTGTTGTTTAACTATGAATGTGGCATAGATTAGGGCTTTGGCAGGTTTTGTTTATGTCATTTGCTACAAATCTACACTGTTCAACAACCATTTTTATTGGTAGGGATGTTTTTCATCCACAGCGTACACATTCAAGAAGAATTTTACCTAATAAATTGGCAACTCCACTGGGGAATTTATGTTCATCGCTTACAAATCGGCGACTCAACTGTGTTTTTAATTCTGATAAGAAAACTTGGGTGACCTTCATTTTTCAACTTAGGGTTTTTCTTTCTCAATCTCTTAATGTTTTTCACTAGCATTCTAAACCTAGATCAGTCAAATTTCTAACTTCCACAAGTTTTCTGGTCATTTCCGTAGGTCACAAGAACCAGTCGCGACAGAGGCGACGATTTTTTATGAGACTTGTCGACCAAGAATCAAGGAGAATAAATTACACTTTTCTACCCCAAAAGTACAATATGGAGGTCTAGAGGGCACTTTATGGCCCAAAAAGTGTGATATCCCCCTAAACAGGTCAGTACCTGTGACTTTAGAGTTTCTAGGATTTTTTTTGGTCTATTTCTGGGTTTTTCTGAGAGTTGTTTGCTAGTTTGGTTGACCACTATCTTACCTAAGTTAGGCCTTGATCTACTTTGTTTTGCTTGTTGAAGTGGAACTTAGCCCCTTTAGGTATTATAGTACGCTTCCACCTTTATAGGAGGAGTTTAGCTGAGCAAGAAGTTTGAGTTTTTGGATAGCTTTCAGCCATATTTTCTAGATATGTACCTTCATGTTTCAGATCTTCAAACATAGGTTGTTTCCATGCAAAGTTTCATCTTAAAACGTGTTTGGTAAGTTGCCTTAGGGTACCATTGTTTTTCATAGGTTTCACACCCATACCCCTATCTTTTTGCAGCGATTTTCCTGCTTGGTTTTTTGCTATTACTGCACCACTTTCCAGTAGCATAGTGTTATTTGATCCCAGTCATACTGATGCTTAGTTCTCTTGGGATTTTTTGTGTGTTTTCAGTTGATTTCGCTACCAACCAACATAGTGTTTTAAAACCCAATTTGGGTGGGGTTTAGAGAGTTGATTTGTTTTTCATTTTCTGTTTTTAATTTCAATTTATTTATGCAATGTTTTTCTTTTTTCAAACATGATATGGGCTTAATTAATAAACACACTTACACACACAAGCACACTTTAAGCGAAGGGAACTTGGTTTACACCACCAAGCCAAGGCTTATCCTAATTAATTTATCTCCCCACACAAAGACAAAAACATCTTGTTAATATCCCTTCACCATTTCCATCTCACTGGTGTCTTCCAACCATTGCACCACCAAGGCATTTGTCATAGAGATTCTTAGGCCTTCATCCCCAGTTTCTATTTGGGCATATTACTCCTCCCCATAGGGTTCAAGTTCATAGCCCCCCAAGTCCCCATATCAACTCCTCTTCTGGTCCATATGATTCATCATCTGATTCTGAGCGTCCCTCACCACATACAGTGATCTTGTCAGGACCCACTATAGGTGGAGGAAACTAACTTGGTTTTGGCTTCAGTTCTACCTCGGTAGTCACATCTAGAAGAACCATTATAGAAGCTCCCATGCAATCTTTCATGGCTGGGTTAATCCTCCCAAATTTTAGCCAATTGATTAATGACCCTATACACCACGATGTTGGTTAGCTAGATATGCCGACTAAGATCCCCTATGAAATTCCCAATTTTGAGGGAGGACCCCACCAATCATGTCTGCTCCTTCCATATGTGGCGTTCATCCAACTCCATCACTGATGATTCCATTCTTCTTTGTTTGTTCCAACACAAGCTCACTAGAGATGTTGCGAAGTGGTATGTTGACCAACCTGCCACATCTTATTCCACTTTCATGATGCTTGCTAAAGCATTCCTTTCATAATTTCAATTACCTCTTTGATTCGACACTAGTATGGAGCTCTTGACTTCATTCGATTAGTCCTTTGCCACTCGTTTTTCCAATCATGTTCAGGAATGGTGTAGAAGAAGGAGCATGTGTTGTGCTTCACTCTTCTAAAACCGTGTCTACCTTGATTGGTTTCTTAGGACTCTTTTAACACCTATTTCCAAAGTTGTCGCATCACACTTAGATAGAAAAAGAGGCTCTCCAGACTTCTCTACAATATGAATTGATTTATGCTCAATTTGGTTATGTCTATACCATTATACTAGACCTCCCCCATCCCGATGGTGCCAATGCACTGGGGACATCTCACGCCACCATCGGTATCATTGGAAATATTTCACATCCTTCACCATATACTCAATAGATTTATTACTATCTACGGGGGGGAACCAGTTCCTCGAACACTTACTCCCCTCCTTCCAGCAACGTGTATTTAGGACGAAGCACCTCTTACGCATTTACCCAACCACATCAGCAGATGTCAGAGCAAGCTAGTGCTCAACGTATTTACCAGACCATTTCCCCTTCACCATCATATACCTATGCAATGCTGATCACTCCAATCCCTCATACCTTATCACCACAACATCCCATGCATCCTCAACCTCAGCAGCCATCGCCCCTTCAGGGTCAAGTGTTTGCACAACAGAGTGTGACCAATCCCAAACATCGAAGAAAAATAATAAGGGGAAAGGTAACAAGGGTAACTGGGGTAACCAAGTTAATCAATCTAATGAACTCTATGGGAACCAACCTAACACCAACAACCAACAACACGGTGACCAGACCAAGCAGAACAAGGCTATTTGTACGAACAAGCCTTATGCATGTTTTGGTGCACATGGGAATTATACTCATGAGTGTCCCCACTTAACCTAGATGTGCCAAATGTGGGAAGCCTAACCATCTTCTAGAGGTCAACTGCCCATGCAGCAACCGCCTCAGAATATTATACCATATCAACCAGCTGTTCTCACAAATCCTTTCCCTCAGTAAGGATTTGTTGCTGCTCAACCTCAACAAGATCAAGCAGCCCACCTTCCCCCACCTTCTGGTCCTGGTGACTACCAGATCCTCATGATGAATTCTGACAAGGTCAATAGCTTGGATATCAACTTGCAAACTCCGTCATGTCAATATGATAAGCCATCAACTTGGTTTGCCACTAAGTCAAAAACCAAAGCATCTACTGAGCCTCTTATGATAGCAAATGGTTCGCTATAGATTCCTCAACCTAAATTTGAGTCAATTCCTAAGATCGCCAAGGGACCATATTACACTGTAATGCGACTTCTAACTGATTTTCTCAAACATACAATATAGAAGACGACTTGGCACAATCACCCGTTGCGATGTTGACGCTAGAGGTGCTCTAGTCATTCCCATCTAAAAACAAATCTCTACTAACTACTTTGGACATAGTAGATCCTTGAGACAATCATTTGATTGTCTTTCCCATTGATACATCAGAACATCCTCCATTACCTCCATCTGTTGCTTTCCAGATACCAATATGAGTTCATAATAACATCACCTCCTGATGTATTATTGACAAAGGTGCATCCACCTATGTGATGTCTGCTTTTGTTTGGAAGCAACTCATGTCACCTGAACTCTCCCCATCCACCATCACTTCACGTGATTGGAACAATCACTCCTCCTAGCCTCTCAACATGTATCGCAATTGTCCTGTGACTCTTTTAGGCAAGACTATTCATATAGACATCGAGGTTATTTATGCCCCTATATATTACAAAATTCTTTTGGGTTGTAGTTACACATGCCATGAAAGACATTGTGTCTACGGTTTTCTGCAAGACGTGTTTCCCCCATGAAGGTAAGATCATCACTATCGATCAGCTGACATACCACAAGCCATCATCCTTGACCTCCCTTGAGTCCATTATCTCATCAATGTTTGACTTTTACACCTCTCACTGATGTTTCACCCAGAGTCTACAAACATTCCTCATTGTTGGGTGCTTTCGCTGGTCCTCTCCCTCCTATCTCTGAGTCTAGCTCTTTGAGTGTTTGCATGTTACAAGAAATCATAAGCATTCTGGTATATCTGATCAAAAACTAACTCATTAGCACCCTGTTATTACCATCTCATCTAATCCAAAAGGATCCACCCCCCAATACCTCCTCCTTTTGTGGGTGCCTCTCCTTTGTTCCCACCAAGCATATTCCTCCAAATCTCAACCATCTAGGAGCTATTTTGCTGGGACATTACCCTGCATGACAGATACCTTTCTTGTTTCCTCTTGGAATATTTTTTGTCCCTATCATGGCTTTGTTGATTCTCTGTAATATGAATTTGGGGATCCCAGTGTGGTACGTTGATCCCCTAGTGAATACTCTGCCTAGTTAGCTCAGAACATATCATGCTTTGACTCTGGTTCAACCAATCCTTACGACCATTTTTACTGCTCCAGCTCCACCGCAACCTCAATAGGAACCCACTCCTATTGTGAAAGAATCCTAACAAGGGGGCAAAGCTAAGAAAAACGAACCTAAGGATAAGGCTCCCTAAGCACTTTCCACTCCCAAATCCCCAAAGCCGACACCCCATGTGCTTTGTGTGAGGTTACTGGGCATGCCACCAATAACTATCTTGAGCTTTTGCATCTCAAACCTTTGGTTCATGAAATGTTCCTTGAGTCAAATATCCCTAAGGTCCAAGTTACTTTACCGGGACTAGCCAAGAAACTCAAAACGTTGCGCACAAATCACCCTTGTTGTTGGGCATGGAATCCCCCCATGGCATGTTTTGGGGCTTAAAGCCCAAGTTTTGACCAAGTCCTTTCTAAAGGCTCTGCGATTTGTGGGTGCGGAATGTGAAGTCATAATAGAGTCACAGGGTTGTCCGCCCTTATTTTTGTAATGTAATGTCCGCTTGATAGACCTACCCATGATTTGCAGACCATGGGATTGTATAAATAGAGCAAGGCTCTAAGTATAGAAGATCACTACTAGAGGAATAGAATAGAAGCATGTTGAGTCGAAGGGATTGAATCAAAGTGTAAAGTGTGTCTTGGGTCGTAGAGTAGGAGAAGGCTTTGTAGTTGAGTGCGCAGAGGCCTAGTAGTCTGTAGCCAAGTGCGTAGGACAGGTCAAGTCTGTAACCATTGGAAACATCAATAAACAGAAGTTTTATCATATTTCTATATATCGTTTCCTGTTTTATGTATTATTGGGTATGAATTACAAGTTTACTGTGTATTTGCTGCGCGAACTCATATAAATGTGTTGTATAAATAAATATAACATAAGGCATCCATTTACATGAAGATAACTAACTGGGGTAGGAAGATAAGTAAGATCTCAATTGTGATTTAGGGACATAGTGCAGAGCACTGCTCTAGTAGCGTGGAAGCCCCACAGCCCCTGGTTAGGGCTACACGAAGGCAACTATATCAAGGTGTGAGGGACAGGGAAGTGCGTGAAGTAGCTTGCACGAAGGGATTAATAGTTGGGCCAAATAAACCTCTTAGACATCTCTAGAGTGTGGAAACCTAGTTCTAGCACCCACCCATATTACTTCGGGTGAGACCTCAGTTCGTGCTCCACGAACTATTGCCGAAAGGGCCAGTAGTATAGGGATTTGTTTGGCTAACTAAATCTGAACCTGGGTTAGGCCCCAACAAGCCAACAAATGGTTCCATTACTAGGATAGGGATCTGCATAGAGATGTCTGATGTCCTATTACTTGAATCCAACAAAGAAAGGAATTAAATATTGGTTGGATAGGAATATTGATGCATCCCTAAGGTTGCTACCACCTAAACACCTTACAGGGACTTAATTTTCCCCTATAACGACCTTTTAACACTCCATGCCTACATATATATGTGTATCAGAAGTGGTTTACAGGAATTTAGCCTTAAAACCCCAAATCACCTCGATTTACTCCCTTTCTCTATAAAATATAGGCTCTTTACTCTATCAAGACCAAAACATAGAAAACACTTAAAAACAATGGCTTCCCTTTTGAATTCGAAACACCCAAATTACCCTTCATAACATTAAAACATCAATTTAACGCCTTTTCTAACAAATATATGTATATTTCCATAGATCCAGACCCGCTCAATTGAACGGCTCAGGATGAATTGCAATATCGGTGATTGGCTCCACTGGTTCCCAACTATCGGTGCTATTCCTCGGCCCGATGCGATATCACTATTGCCATCGGTAATAACAATGATGCTTAACAATATATAACCCCCACTTCAAACCCTCCGATGCGATTGTTGCGGGATATTATCCCCTAAGGCTCTTGGGTGGAACCCCAGCAGACTGAAAGTTGTCTAAGTCAAGAAACATACACACACAGTCGTTTATGCTATAAAAGCTACTTCTAGGGTGAGAAGGACATACCTGAGGTCCTACGTTTGGGTAGTTACTCAAGGGTGCAAACCCTTCTTCACATCCCTTCCGCTCCTTTGTCCTGCAAAAACAACAATTCCAAGGATTGCAACAGTATATGGATAAAGATTTACACAAAAATGATCTTTATGTTATATAAGAAAAGAGTTAGTTACAAACTTCTAAACATCTATTCATGTATGAAATTCAAATATGAACATCATTAACATAAAGAAAGAAGCGTTTCGGGAACAAGACGTGTTTCTTTATTAGACAAATAGAATAGTATGAAAAAAGAGCAATATCACCTGAACCACTTCTGCAGGCTCAAAGCTCAGCTTCCTTCTGGATCCGTCCCGCCTCAAGCCTCTAGTAGGTCACCTTCCAATACTCACTCCAAGATGTCATGGCTAAAGAATGAACATCCAATCACAAGGAAACAAGGGTTTCCTTTACAAGATGGGGGAAGTGCAGAAGGCACAAGGGTCTTCAGACCTGATCAGAGGGAAAAAACTCAGTATAATAACCTTGCTCTATGATCTCTCCTCCTTTAGGCCTTCCCCTTGATGTCTTTTTATACCAACTCCAAGGTAGTTTTTTAGTTAGGAATTGGTTGGGGACAGTTGAGCCCACGGGCACTAACAGGTGATCAGCAGGTAAAACCCGCGATCTC
>APFE030587359.1:23196-33378 GCA_000404065.3 Pinus taeda | reverse complement strand
TATATTTTTTTAAGTGTTTTAATACATATACGTGGGTTGGGTATGTATGAACCCGCGTATACACACGTTTAACTCAGGGCAATGTCGCGTACAGGGAATAAAACACTGGTTTTTAGATTTTGGACCAGGTCTGGAAGGAGGGGTTGCCCTAGGCCATGGGTGTAGCATCACAAACCATAATGGTGAGATTTGGAGCTATAACAGCGATGGCCTTTACGGACCCGATAGGCTATCCAATCGGCACTATACTGTTTTGGGTCTGGGAGGTTGCGTTATCAGAATTCGACGATCACAAGTTGGTTCCCTTCCTCCGATGTGACGTGATTTATGTATCGAATGTGATATAAATCAAAAGTAACATTTATATTATTCTGGGTTCATTATAATGATCTGCTTAGTGGTTTTGTGTTGTTTCTCTATGTAAAGGGGTTTTCTGCTTTCAAACCCAAATTACACTAAGTTTGCCTTAACCATGGGGATTTCTACGGTAGAGTATGAAAACACAGAGCCAATTCCAAAATCATTCGCATACAGAGAAGGAGCAAGCATTCAAGGCCTCCACAGACCGATTATATAATTATGCATGCAACACCGATCTTTCCATAATAAACAATAACAGAGTCCTGCCTTAGGCTAGATTATACAAACAAAGACCTCTACCTTAAAATAAATGCATTCAATTACTCTGTTCCACACTCTAAATCAATTCTATGTGTACAAACATACATACAAAACTATATTTGTGGTTCTCTACCCTCTCTGGCCTGATTATTCTAATTAGCAACCTTCTCATCCTATGTTGCCCATAGGCTTACAAATATTTTGAATTCCTCTCCCTGTCTCTCCTCTCTAAACTTGAATTATACAAGAAGACACAATTTATACAAATAAATGGATTCATGAACCAATTCTGGTTCAAAACTAGAAATCTCTCAACCTCTCCTGAAAAGTCTCTTCAAACCCACTCTTTTCTAAACCAACGCTAAATAAAGCTTTTAAAATTCCTCATATTCTATTCTAGCCAAATAAATCTAACTGTTTGGCTTGGTCTCCACATAGGGAGGATCAATCAGACACATATACCCTTTTCTCATACTTAACAATAAATAAACACTCTCATACATTTAAACAAATAAAATTAATTAAACTATTGTCTTCCAACCCCTTGTCAGTCACAACATGTGACCATGTTATCAAATTGCTGACTAGGCCTAAATGCTCCTGCATCAGACTCCCAAAGTTGAAAGTTTCCATGACCTCTTGGTCATGTGTTTCTTCTGTTGTCCATGCAGTATCCCAAACTTTACTTTGTAACTGGTCATCACTTCCATCATGTTGCTGATTCAATTCTTCTACCACTGTCACTTCTGTTCTCCCAGATTTCCAAATCTTAATTTGTTGTTGTCCTCTTTCCTTTCTGATACAATTTCCTCTTGTTACTTTCTCTTCCTTGCTGTCCCTGGATTTCACCTTCCACGATTTCTCAATTTCCTTCTTACCATTTGTCTTTAACTAAACTCCATTGACATTTGTCTGTTGTACATTCTCCTTTGCCATATAAATTATAAGATTTCTATCCAAATCTTCCTTACCTCTGCCATTTACAAACTGTTGTTTGTATTCTATAGCTTCCCTTCCGTTATTGTCAAAGATAATCTTTCCCTCTATGTTATCAGATTTATCTAATAACATTTCCAGCAAAATGTCAATTCCTTCATATTCAATGAGCATGTCATTTGTATATGACTCCTCTTTCTTGTATAAAATAGAATTTCCACCACAATTGTCAGATTCAAAATAGCTATGGTTTTTTATCTTCGTAGGTGATTCTGCCATCAACTCTTTATATTGTCCTTTTTCAAAAGCTATGAAATTGTCATCAATTCTCTTTCCAATACTTTCTTGTGCACTATACAATATTTCTTGTTCCAACATAAGATTATCATTCAACAATTCAATAGCTAGGATTTCTTGGAGCATATCATTATGAAGTATCTTTTCATCCTCTATACTTATACTATTGTAACAAAATGATGTTATGGTATCGTCTCCTACAACAGAAACAAAATTCTGGTTTTCTCAAGTTTCTTCATGGTTTACAGATTCATTAAAATAATTCACTTTAAAATCACAGAATTCCTGAACTTCTGCATCTATCAACATCATCATGCAGTGCTCCACAGTTTCCATAATATTGTCATTCTAGTTTTCTACTGAAAATACTTCATCCTGGTTATCATTACGAACTTCCATTTGTTTATCTTTAGCTCCTTTAGTCATGACAAATTCCCTATCAATACCATCATTCTCAAAATATCTTTCTCTTTCAGCCATCTCGTCTAGTAATCTCACTTCTTCATCAACATGCATAAGCACATTGTCCAATTGTTGTTCATCACCTGTCAAACTTGAAAACATACACAATATATCAGTTTCAAAAATACAAGGCTCTTCATTTGAAGCCTCAGTGATCAGCTCCTCATGCTTCTCTAAACTATTCTGATAGTTCACTGAGTTATTGAGAAATTCCTTCTCAACATCTCTGACTTCTTCCTCATTAAAGAAATCTTTTGGGACTGCAACTTCTTGACTATGCTTGGCAACTTCATCATAAGTTTGTAGAATACCTTCCTGTTCTACACAATCTCTTTCAACACTCAGTTTGTCCAAATAAGATAGCAATGCCTCCTCCTCTTCTATGATAATAATTTGATCTTTCAAAGATTTCCTTGGCTTAACTTCTTTAGCTAAGTCCTTTGTGTCAGTTTTCTTTCTCTTCATTCCACAGGTCTGCAATGCATTTGTTTCCTTTCCTATTTCCATTTACCATTGGTCTTCTTTCCATGTTAAAATTCCTTCAAATATGATCCAATAAGTTTTCACTAAGAGAAGACACAACCATTTAGCCATACCTTTTAATTTCCTCCACCAATTGAAGTCTTGAAAGTCCTTATGCATGTCCTTTCTTGTTTGTCTTGCCTTTGCTCCTTTCACCTTTTCATACACAAGTTCAAATTCCTTAGGCTGCATACCTGCAATTTTACATTCAGAGAAATAATTAATCCCCAAAATATGAAATCGTCTTGTCTATGAGGATGTTGTCAACACATTCCTCTCATTCTCATCTGCATAGATCAGTTCTTCTCTATTGTCATCACTGTCTCCTTCCCCAGGGAGAGATCCTTTTTCTAGTTCACAGATGTATTCTATTTTTTCATTCTCAATTGTTTGAAGCATTAATTTCTCAGTAAATAATTCCCTTACAAGCCATTTAACTCTTCTTCCCACATAAAATCCTTGTTTCCATTTTTCTCTAATTCCTTTCAATACCATCTTCTCCAAATGACTAATTTCTGCCTTCATCCCAGCCAACTCTATGTCCCTTTCTTCTTCACTCATTCCTTTGAGTCCAACTACTTCAACACTCTTTTCCCTTTGTTTATGACTTTCCTTTGTACCCCTGTCATAACTATCAATATTCAATTCCTTTCCTACCTTTGGTGAACTTTCCTTGTTCACTAGTGAGCTACAACTAACTTTTTCCATTTCACTTGTAACAAGTCTCCTTCATGCCTCACCAAACTTTCTTTAGTTTAGCTTTTTGGCACCTAATGGTTCTTTCCTTGAACCTTTCGCTAACTAACAATTCTACCCAATGCTCCTCTTGCTGGAATTGTTATCTCCTATCCACAATCACAATTGTGGAGCTACCTCAACAACTTCTACCCAACCTCAGTTGGAAGTTGTTCTCATATCCTCTTGAATACTCCTTGCTTTAAGCTCTGCATCTTTAATTTCTCACTTCCTTATTCATTTAGTAAATTTGTTTACTATCGAGTATTGCCACCTTACTCATTTAGACTTTCCATTCAATAGGACTCCATAGAGTCAACAACTATTTCCCATTCTATTTTCATAACGGACTCTTTAGTTTTCAAGACCAATTAACATTATATCTAAAGTTCAATAATACTTACCAATTCATGATAGGCACTACCAATTCCTTTTGATAACCTATTTGTAAGAAAATCCTGTTTTGCTTCTACAAGTCCCAAAATTCATTCCCTATAGTGGTCCTTCTCTCAGCGCTATTAAACTCAATCTTTGTTCTTTAAATCATCTATATCATTGCCTTCAACAATACTTTAACAATCCTCAATCATTCTCATTTTCACAAGATTCTTCAATTGTTCAAATGAATTCAATGCTACAATAATGTTGGCATTATGATTCAGGTTTGGCGCTATGGCACAGGTGTTGTACTTGATGGAAACTCACTCAAGTGGCAGAACTCTATTCAGGCTCTCAAATCATAGAAAATGAGATTCCCGCAAGTGAGCCTAAGCAAAGGTACAGACCCGCAGGTACCCCGACCAAGATGTGCGGACATACCTGCAGGTGCTCTGTTTAAAAGGTGCGGACTCACTCCAATGCAGAGAAGCACGCGCACGTGGGAATCTTTATGAATGGTCCATGGTATTTAGCCCAACACGTTTGATCCTATGGTTTTGGTCCATGGTTTTGCATCTAAAAGTATTGATCCAAGGTATTGGATTCCTAGTATTGAATACCTATGGTTTTGGACCATGGTTTGAGTAAAGGCTTGCCTATAAAAAGGGAAGGAGATCATTTGGCTAAACACCCTTTTTGAATTTTGAATATCTTAAGATCTGAAATTTTGGGTGATCAGTTTGATAACGCTAGATCTAAATCAAGGAGAATTCTGTAAACTGTAAGATGAATCTATTGATAAGTCATGATCTCATTGGTGCATGATCAGATCTGTGGATCTGACAGTCTGTGGCACATTGAAGGACTGATAAATTGGCTCTATTCGGAGGTTCGCAGGTGATCCACAACGTAGGTGCGGAGGTACGCAGCGCAGTAGAAGGCGCAAGTGTGAAGGTATGCAGCACAGCAGAAGGCACTGGTGCGGAGGTACACAGCGCAGCAGAAGGCGTAGGTGCGGAGGTACGCAGCGCAGTAGAAGGCACAATGCGGAGGTACACAGAGGAACAGAAGGACCTGGTGCGTAGGTACATTGTCAGGCAGATAGTGCAGGCGCGGATCTGCATAGAGGTACGCAGTACAGCAAAAGGAGTAGGTGCAGAGGTACGCAGAACAACAAAAGGATTAGTTGTGGATCTCTGCAGTTTAGACACAGAAGGGCTGCAGATATTCACAGGTTTCTATTGGTGAAGTTGCGGACTTTTCTTGAAATATTTGTTGGTTGCCTTTTATCTATTGCTGAAGAGTTTTGGGTTTAGATTACTGGTATTGCTGTTCTGGTTACTTCATTCTAAAAAGTTATTGGTTGATTCCTTGGTTGATTATAAAAGGAGATTAGGTGATTCATATGTACTTGTTGATTATTTGATGGATCCAGTTTGAAAACTCATGAAACGTGGTCCTTAAAGAAGTAGAAGAGCAAAGGGGGTTGTAGCTCCCTTCCAAGAGATACTAGAAAATGAGAGAGGGTTGTAGCTCTCTGCAGGTTGCAACCTGCGTACTGGTAAAGGACTGCACCAATACAAAATCATTGTAAAAGAAGTTTCTAATTGAAAGAAGATAGAGACATATTGCAGCAGGTGGTTTTCACCCACATTGGGTTTCCACCTTATATCTGGTGTTCCTTAGTGTGATTATCTGTTTTTTCTTGTTCTTTCTCATTATTATATGGTACTGACATACAAACTAATGATCAATATCTGAAGAATAAGATAAAGTATAAATCTAGAAGATATATTGAAAAGAGTTTGATAATACTGATTCACCCCCCCTCAATATTATTTCCAACAATTGGTATCAGAGCAGGTCCTTCTAAAGAAGCTTGATCACTTGAAGGAAGTTCTATCATTATGAGCAACTACGAGAGGGAAGCATCAATCAGGCCACCGATTTTTGATGGGACAAACTTCGTATATTGAAAGGTAAGAGTTACTGCCTATCTTCAATCCCTTGGTACAGAAGTCTGGGATATCATAGACACAGGGTATGATTTTCCATCAGCAACTCCTACAGATCCGGCTGAGAAGAAGAAATATGAAACAAATGCAAACGCGGTCAATACTCTTCTAGGATGTCTATCTCAATCATAATTCCTGAAGGTTATGTAGTTTAAATCAGCAAAGGAAATATGGGACAAGATTGTTCTGAGCTATGAAGGAGATGATCAAGTAAAACGAGAAAAACTTCAAACCCTCAGAATTTAGTATGAAAATCTCAGAATGTACAATGATGAAAGTGTGGCTAACTATTTTCTTTGTGTAGATGAGATTGTTAATTGTATGAAAAATTTGGGTGAAGAAATAAAAGAGGCTGTTGTGGTTGAAAAAGTTCTAAGATCTTTGTCCCCTAGGTTTGAATCTGGCAATAGAAGAAAAAGAGAATCTACAAAACCTTAAAATGTCACAGCTACATAGAATTCTAACTGCTTTTGAGATGAGGAAAGGAGGTCCATCAGACAGGAGAGAAGCTGCCTTCAAGGCTTCAGGCAAAGGAGAGTACTATGAGTCAGGACATGTGTCAGAAGAAGAAGAAGAATCAAATTTTGTCAGAAATCTTCATCGGGGTACTGGAAGATTCAGAGGTAAGTTACCTTTCAAATGTTTTGCTTGTGGAAGAGTAGGTCACTGTGCTGTCAAATGTCCTCATAAGGATAAGATTGACAAGGGGAAGGAACCTGTTAGATGGAACAAGAAACAGAATGCAAATAAGAAAAGCTATTACACTCATGAAGACAGTGATGGTCTATCAAATAGAGATGAAGATGAACGAGGTAATAACTATAAACTTTTAATGGCTTTTGAAGATGATGATTACATGGATGCTATAGATGTGGATGGCTTTTATGAAGATATTTCTAGACTCAAGACATGTGTAGAAGAAAATAATGTGATCATTGATACTCTACAATTTCAACTTGATGAAAAAGAAAAAATCCTTGAGAAGTTAGAATGTGAAATTGTTGGCCTTAGAAAAGAAATTGAGAAAACAAAGGCTCTTAATCTGAAATTTGTTAAAGGATCTGAAAATCTAGATGAGATTATCAATGTACAGTGTTCTCCACTAATCAAGACAAGTCTGGGGTATAATGGGGAAACATCTCAAGCATCCACCTCAAAGAGTTATCTTGATGCAGCAAGGAGGAATGAGCAAAAGCCCAATGAAGATAACCAGGTAAAATAGAGATGAATTACATCAAGAATAAACAAAGACTACCAGCTAAACCAGGGGAAATCCATCTTAAGGGTGAACAAAAGCTACAACCAGCCACAGGTAAAAACTTCTCAATTTGCTTCAAGAATGGATGACAATAGAAACTACAATCATTTGGCTAGTAGATTTGATAATCGCAGAAGTTTGTTCAATGGCCATGTTTCTCTTGCCATAACTTTGGTCACAAAGCAGCTCAATGTGTTGCCTATAAGACAATCATGACTAGAGAAGCTCAAAAACAAAGAAGTATGACTAGAATTACAAAAAGGACCTATAACAACTTTTTGGCCCTTGAAAATGAAATTGAATGTTCTATTTGTAATAAATTTGGTCATGAAGATTCTGAATGCAGGAGCAAGTTTCGACAAACAAAGGAACAAGCCTCAAGCACCAGAACATGGAAAATAAAGGAACCACTACCAGAAAGACGTGGGATAGCTTTTTATGTAGAAGGACAGGAAAATCTATGGTACATCGACAATGGATGTTCGAAGCATATGACAGGTGATAAAGAAAAACTTGAATCATATACTGCTTTAGAAAAGGGAAAGAAAGTTTCTTTTGGAAATGATACCCCTGCAGCCATAAAAGGAAAAGGCACTGCTTAGTTGAAAGAAAAGGTCAAAGCTGGAAATGTTTTGTATGTTGATGGCTTGAAGCATAATCTGCTGAGTGTCAGTCAGATGTGCGATCAAGGAACCGAGGTAATATTTTGATCAAATGGATGTAGTGTTCGTGATCTTGATACAGGAAAAACAGTTATCAAAGGCAGAAGAACTCCAAATAACCTATACATATTTGAAGAAGGACAACAACAATGATATTTGAGCAAGGATGATGAACATTGGTTATGGCATCAAAGGTTGGGGCATCTAAGCTTTTCAAAAATAAGGAAAGCATGCAAATACCAAGCAGTTCGTGGTCTTCCAGATATCAAAATTCCATACAACACCATATGCAAATCATGTCAGTTTGGTAAGAAAACCAGAACTAACTTCCTGAGAAGGAAGGATCAGCAAGCAGGCCTCTTGAACTAGTCCATACAGATGTATGTGGCCCATTTAGGACAAGGTCACCTCAAGGAGAAGAATACTTTATATTATTCATTGACGACTTCTCCAAGATAGTTTGGTTGGGACTTATGAAACACAAGGACGAAGCATTCGAAAAATTCAAATCTTTCAAAGCCTTGGCTGAAAATTAATCAGATCACAAAATTAAGTGCCTCAAGTCTGACAGAGGTGGGGAGTTTACGTCAAATGAATTTTTCGATTTTTGTGAAGAACATGGAATAAGAAGGGAATTCTCTACAGCTAGGACTCCTTAGCAAAATGGAGTGGTGGAAAGGATGAACAGAACTATTCAACAAATGGCTCGTGTTATGCTTGATGAGTCTGGAACTCCTGCAACCTTCTGGGGTGAAGCTGCATTTTCTGTGGCTTTTATTCTCAACAAAACAAATGTCTGAGTGAACAACACTCAAACTCCTCATGAGCTATGGTATGGTGAGACTCCTTCAGTAAAGCATTTCAAAATTTTTGGAAGCAAATACTATATTAAGAATAATGATGAACAGCTTGGCAAACTTGAACCTAGAGCAGGTGAAGGCATTCTCCTTGGTTATTCTCCCCACAGCAAAGTATATAAGTGTTACAATAAAAGACTTGGAAGAATTGTTGATAGCATTGATGTAGTGGTTGATGAAAAAGGATACATTCCTAGGCAAGTAAACTATGAAAAAATCGAAGAGGATGCAGACTACTCTCCAAATCAAACTGATGATGAAGAAGAACCTCAAGAGGCGCCAGAAGAACAGATAGGGATAGAAGAGAAGACTCCATCTAGGTATGTTCACAAGAATCATCTAGAATCTCAAATTTTGGGATAGAAAGAGGCAGGTGTACAAACTAGAAGAACAATTGCAGAAGCCTCAAGCTATTTGGCATTGCTCTCCTCCATTGAACCACAAGATGTAAAAGAGGCATACAAATATGGATGCTAGGTCAAGGCAATGGATGAAGAACTTGAGCAGATCGAAAAGAACAACACTTGGGAGTTGGTCCCTAGACCAAAAGATAAGAATGTCATAGGAACAAAATAGATCTTCAAGAACAAGTTGAATGAAGATGGGGAAGTGATTAGAAACAAGGCCAGACTTGTTTGCAAAGGGTATGCTCAACAAGAACGAATAGACTTTGAAGAAACCTTTGCTCCCGTTGCAGACTTGAGGCCATCCGAATGTTCCTTTCTCTCTCAAGCTTTTAGAAGTTTAAAGTTTTTCAAATGGACATGAAACCAGCCTTTTTGAATGGAGACTTAGAAGAAGAAGTGTACATTGAGCAACCAGATGGTTTCATTCTTGGGAATGATCCAAATCTTGTTTATAGACTAAAAAAGGCTCTCTATGGTCTTAAACAGGCTCCAAGGGCTTGGTACTATCGTTTGGACAAATATCTTCATCAACAAGGATTCTCAAAAGGATCAGCAGACAGAAAACTTTATATAAAAATTGAAAATGACAAATTTCTAATACTTGTTGTGTATGTATATGATATTATCTTTGGCATCAATGAAGAAGCTCCGAGTCAAAGCTTTGCCTTGGTGATGCAAAAAGAATTCGAAATGTCTTTTCTTGGAGAACTGACATACTTTCTAGGATTGCAAATCCAACAAAATGAAGGCGGTATCTTCTTGTCTCAAACTAAGTACCTCAAGCAGATTCTAAAGAAGTATGGCATGGAAGATTCAAAAGCAGTATGTACTCCTATGGTTACAGGATGCAGTCTCAATGCAAATGATGAATCAACAACAGTGCATCAACCAACCTATAGATCCATGATTGGGTGTCTACTTTATTTGACAGGTACACAACCAGACATCATGCATGCAGTGGGAATAGTTGGAAGATTTCAGGCAAATCCTAAGGAAACTCATCTTCAGGTAGTAAAGAGAATTTTCAAGTAT
>APFE030587348.1:137442-162816 GCA_000404065.3 Pinus taeda | reverse complement strand
TAAATAAAATTTGACCTAGGTCCTAGAGTCGAATATAGTCATTGGAGTCTCTGCTCAGTCTATTTAACAGGTGTAGCTGGATCTGTTTCTTCAACTTGTCTTGACGATGAACCACACTAGTTGGTTCGAAACGCGTCGACAAAGGTCTTTCTATATGTGATTTTCGCCGAAGCTCTTCTTATAACTATGATTTGTTGCTGTTCGATGAACGAGAAAACCAATCTTCTAATTCAGAATACTATTACAGACCAATAAATGAAATAAACATTGCAGAAGTGGCAACACTGGATATGAACAATAGACAAGAGATAATGGCCAAAGGTATAGGAAAAAGGCTAAATAAAGAAATCAAATGACCAGACAGTCTTATCTCATAATAAGTTTTTGAGAGCACTCATTATCAAGTAGAGTAGGAAAAAAGCTAAATATGGCAATAAGAACATAAACCAAAGTCCAATAAGGGTTTTGAGGGTTTCGAGGGTTTGTTTGGGGTCATTGTTGCGATGTTTCATTTTCACTTTCTCTTTCTGTTCGGGGCCGATTGTTGGTCGAAGCCCTCCGCCGAGGATGGCATGCCTAGGATGGCACAGGACGGTTGAGGATAGCACGAGATAGCCAAGGATGGAAAACCACCTAATACCTCACATGTGAGCATCCTCAACACTTATGCGAACACAGACCAACACACAGATGACTAAAAATGACTCAATTGAATAACTATTTTGTAGATATTCGTAAACTACACCAAGAAACAGAAACAGAGGAGAACAAGGTCAAGGCCATTCACAAAGCATACTAACCGTGCTTCTTAGGAATATTTCATTTGCCATTGAAACACTGCAAACGGCCGAAGATGGCATGCCGAGGATGGCACGAGATGGCTGAGGATGGAAAACCACCTAATACCTCACATGTGAGCATCCTCAACACTTATGTGAACACAGACTGACACACAGAGGACTAAAAATGACTCAATTGGCATCACTATTATGTAGATATTCGTAAACTGCATCAAGAAATAGAAACAGAGGAGAACAAGGTCAAGGCCATTCATAAAGCATACTAACTGTGCTTCTTAGGAATCTTTCATTTGCCATTGAAACTCTACAAACGACCGAGTATGGCACGCCGAGGATGGCACGGGACGACCAAGCATGATAACAGACCTTCTCCACACCCGCAATGAGAAGAAAAAGCCATTAGACAACCGAAAACCACTAAAAAGACCAGCACAGAACAACAAAACAAGCAATTACCTGTTAAAAAATACCTTCCACCTTGAGCTCGGTAAAACTGCAACCGGCTCCTCCCCAAACAACAAAAATTGCGAATAAGACCACCACCAAAGAAACCCTAAACAACTGGCGGTCCAGGACGACCAACAAATCCAGGCGGAAAACCACAAGAAAGGCATAAGCGATGTTCCAACCACAAAACCTAAACCTCGAACAAACATTTGCATCAACACCTACATACCAGATGAAGCGCGCAGAGCCACAAACCCTAAACCTCGAACAAATGTTTGCATCAGAACCTCAATACCAAATGAAGTGCGCAGGCTCTAGGGCCGTCCTGCACCATCTTCAGCGGGGGGCTTCGCCCAACAACCAACCCCGAGCAGAAAGACAAAGGGAAACTGCAACATTGCAGCAATGACCCCAAACAAACAGAGGAAATGGCGCGGACACAGAATTTTATGTGATGACACGATGCCCAACGATGCCCAACACGTGGACCTCTACGATGGACAGGGATTGTAATGGAGCTTTGCAGGTTGACATGTGGATTTACGACGTGGCAGGGAGTGTGCACAGGTAATGGCGGCCCTACCCTAGTAGTATAGAATTTTAGTCAAGATTGGACCACCAGACATGTGGGCACCAAATTTTCTACCTAACAAAATTATTAGACCAACGCTAAAATTTATTATTTTTTACCAAAAATATATGTTAAACTATATTCTGAACACCAAAATTTGTTATTTTTTAGCAAAAATGTATAAGTTAATAAAAAAAATTGAGGAAGAAGATCATATATATTTCTCAATTTAGAAAATTAAACGTTCATATCACTAAATTATAGTGTAGTTATATAAATTAAATCAATATATATATGAATAAAATCTAACCAAAAAGTATATGTCAGACCATATTCTTGACACTAAAATTGGTTATTTTTTAGCCAAAAAAATATAGGTTAATGGAAAAAGTTGAGGAACAAAAACATATATATTTCTCAATTTTAGAAAATTAAACATTTATATTGCTAAATTATAGTGTAGTTATATAAATTAAATGAGACAAATATATGAATAAAACTTAACCTAACACAGTTTATATTGGCAAAATTAAAAAACCTAAAAATTAATTAAATTTTAATTTGATTGTAAATTAAAATTATTATTATTATTATTTATGTTAGGATATTCTTAGACATAGGAAATAGTTAAGTATAACTTGGTCTTATGTAGAGTTAGGTAAAGTGTGTTTCTTTGCTATGTATATTTGTAACTTATAATCAGACGTTTCATTCTCTTCTCGGTATTACCGACACTTGATCCGTGGGTTAACACCCGATTGGTCCATGATCTCTGTTTAAAAAGCATGGATGGTCATTTGTAAGGTGACTGTTCATGAGAGAAGCTTATGTAAATTTTCTTTTTTTTTTTATTAATAAATTGTCTGAAGTGGTGGCGTTGGCTTAGGTGGTGGACTGTTTCCCTCTTTGAGGGTGCTCTTTAATGGTTTTAACCACATCAAGAATAATGGTGTATTGATCTGTGATCTGTTTGTGAGCAGGAAGTCGATGGCTGCCTCCCTTTCCTTGATATTCTTATCTCTAAGAATAGTGATGGTTCCCTCTCCCACTGGGTGTTTTGTAAGAAAACTCATATAGAGTAATATCTTCATGCTAGTTTCCACCATTTCTCGGCTCAAAAGTTGGGGGTTCTCAACACCCTTGCCACTTGTGCCTTAAGAATCTCCGATGATAAGAGCTTTGAGGAGGATAAATCCCATCTCCTTAATGTATTTGTTGAGAACGGTTATAGTAGGCGCTTGGGACATAAGGCTTTCCTCTTAGCAACTAAGAATTCGATAGCTAAAAGAGATAAGGAGGAGAGGATTCCCAGGGTCCATCTTCCGTTTGTTCAAGGAACTACGGACAGAATTGCTAGGATTCTTGAGAAGCATAATGTCCCCTCGACCTTTAGACCTCTCAATACCATTCATAAGTCCCTTAGATCGGTGAAGGATCCTATCGACCCCAAGGAAATAAAAGGGGTTTATATTATTCCTTGTTCCTGTGGGACCCCCTATATTGGTGAGACTGGTGGCTCCATTAATCAGAGGATTAGTGAGCACGTAGCTGACCTTAAGCATAGGAGGGCCAAGTCTTCCACTTTAGTAGAGCATGTCGAGAAAATCAATCATCATGTCTGCATTGAGGAGGCTAGTGCGATTGCCAGAGTGTCCCTATTCCATCACTAAAAATTTAGGGAAGCGCTCGAGATTGAAAAAAGGCCGAACAATATCAATAGGGAGGATGGCTGGAAGGTAGTTGCTGGGTTCCAGCCCTCTCCTCCTAGTCGTGGTCTTCTTGCCTTCCCTTCCCTTTGTTTTCTCTCGTTTATATTTTTAGATTTTTTCCCCTGGTTTCCAGTTTATTGGGGTCTTTGTTCCTTGAGGTTTTTTCTAGTTTAAGGTTTTGTTGTAGCACTTATTCTTGCTGATAACTTCAAGAAATTGAGCTTGAAATTATTCTTTGATCATTTTTATCCATTAACTTTAATATTAAAAATTTTTCTTTTTAACCCTTATATTCTCTATTATTTATATAGTTAACTAACTTTTAAATAACTATTGGAGTGGAATTCATTTATTTTTAATAAAAGTTTTATCTTAAATATAGAACTATAAATAAACTTGTCACTTACTTTTTACTAATTTTTTTTTATAAACTTGCTATCTATAATTACCCTAACATTTATATCTTTTATAACTAACTTTTAATTTAAATTCAATTAATTTTAATAATTTATTTATATATAATATCCAATATCATAATTATAATTAATTACTCTAGTTACCCTGATTATTAAATAACTATTATCTTAAAATTTAAAATTAATTAGTAGATTATAAATATTTATTTAGTTTGTGAATAATCCCATTGACTTATATGTGAATCATATGATAACATGGGATAATTATTCTATTTATTATTTTAAATAAATATTTTTATAATTAACTAACTATTAACCTAAATTATTTTAGGTTTATAATTT
Source organism: Pinus taeda (assembly GCA_000404065.3). Classification (NCBI taxonomy): domain Eukaryota; kingdom Viridiplantae; phylum Streptophyta; class Pinopsida; order Pinales; family Pinaceae; genus Pinus; species Pinus taeda. Next base: position 158,531 of record APFE030587348.1, on the reverse strand, counting down.
ATTTTTAAAACTAAAATTTATAATTATAATTGGATAAAAAGATCCATTTACGTCTTATTTTAATATGAATTTAACTAACCTAAGTTATTTTTTAATTATATAATGGTCATACCAAATCTAGCCGTTATCTATATAGCCATTACCTGGTCAAGGAATTCAGCTGTTGGAGTTTCTACTCTATCTATTTAACATGAAAAGCCTAATCTACTCATTCAACTTGTCGTGATGATGAACCACACTCGCTGGTTCGAAACCCGTTGACAAATGAAATATCTTGTGATTTACGCTGAAAATTCTCTCATAAACTTAATATGGATCACAGAAGCCTCAATTCAACGATATAAGTATCATTATTTGTAGAAATAATAGGTTGTTCCTCACCGCATAGGTGTTTGTTTATCTCACCATTTGAAAACATGTCACAAGATCGAACAACAAGAAGTGGGAGAAGATGAAAGAGGATACGCTAGCTATACTTTACATTACCAAAAACAAAAATTTAATAAAAAATAAACAATTAATATATAAGTTAAACTTATATACAGTTAAAAAAAAGGAATATAATTCTTAACCATACAAATTTAACTCAGTTTTATCATAAGGATTCTTAATTTGTAAATAGGCCTTGTAACAATACCATGGTTTATCAATCCCACTTGCCCAAAAAACTATAACTCACTTTATATGAAACTTATTCATGTGGCATTTTTTAAATTAATCAATTTAATTTAAAGAGAAAAAAATGACATAATTAATTTGAGAGATAATTTCCAACTTTTGAGTTGGGTTATATCTACTATAAAATTTTATAATATTCGTGGAGGTTAACATCCTAATAATTAAATTAAATTTTTCTCCTAAATAAAACACACAAAATAACGGCGTGAATTTAATTAAACACATTAATTTATTAAATTTATTTAAATTATTATATTTTACTTATCTTTATAAAAAAATCAAATTCTAAGAAAATATTATTTCAAAATAAAGAATAAATTTCATAACAATTTCACTATTTAATATTATATATAACTTTTTTTTAGCTTGGCGGGACTATATTTTCAAGTGTCTAATATATCATCTCGATGGGGTGGAGAATATATAACTTTTTTTAGCTTGGCGGGACTATATTTTCAAGTGTCTAATATATCATCTCGATGCGGTGGAGAATTGACTCAGTGACTTCACATAAAGGAGTGTCTTAACAAAGTATCCAATCACAGTAAAGAGTGTCTTAACAAAGTATCCAATCAAAGTCTATCTAAGTCCCCATGGACTATCACATCAGAGAGTGCCTTAACATAATGCCCGATTACCCAACACTCTGTTAAGGCAATCCCGCACTCCTTGATGTAAAGTCACCGATTCAATTCTCCACCCCAATCAAAATAATATATTGGATTCATTGAAAGTGTAATCATGCCAAACATAAAAAAAATAATCCATTTACCAATTAAATATTAAATTATATAAAACTATTTATTTTTTTATAATTAATTTTATATTTATTTTTCAGTAATTACGCCGTAAGGCGTTTCTCTTTGAAATGAATTGCCCCAGCGGCTATCGTGTCCTATTGTTCACCGTAGATTTGTGGTGTTAGACGATTGAACAAATTTTGATCGTTGATCGAAAACTGAAATAAAAAAACGGGGAGAAAAGGGGCAGGTAAAGCGTTTCGGTATGACTCTGCCATTTTAACCTCCACGCCCACCTTGGCATTCTCTGCCACAAACCTCGCATTCTTCATCTGATCTGCAAACAGGGGCCAAGCAACAATCGGAACTCCACATCCCACGCTCTCCACCATCGAATTCCATCCGCTGTGGCTCACAAACGCTCCGACTGCACGGTGTGACAGAATGCCCACCTGCTGAACCCACGAAGTGACCACCATTCCTCTGCCCCCCACGCGAGACTCGAATCCCAGTGGAAGAACAGTCGAGGGATCGAATCCCTCATTGCCCATCACAGCAATCCTCAGCACCCAGAGAAATCGTTGCCCACTGCGCTCTAACCCCGAGGCAAGTTCTGTGATCTGAGACATCGACATGGCCGATCTGCCGCCAAAGCTCACGAACACCACCGATCTGGAAAGTTGCAAGTCCAACCATTGTAGGCACCGTTTTGCTGTATCGTGTTCGTCATCGGGGATTGACAAGAGCTTTAATGAGTTGGAATGCATCATCGACATGGATGGAAGAAAGAGGGGTCCGATCGGGTATACGGTAGGTAATCCCTCCATCACCTGCCCGCTGCAGAGGGCGTCAAGAAACGGATCTTCGAGATCATATAACGTATTGACAAGAATACCCGAAACCTTGAGGGCATTGGAGCCATTGGAAATGAAGTGTTTGTAGAACACACTCCCTTTGCTCTTGAGACCCTGTGCGATTTGAGAGGTGGGCAACGGGGGGAAAGAGGGGATATTTAATATCAATTCCTCATCACTGAAATCGCAGCCCTGAGAATCGAGAATTGGGGCATAGAGGAAAAAGCCGAGCGACAAAGCAGAAGCAGTGTATAGAATGTGATTAGGGATGCTGAACTTGGCGGTGACTTGAAGAGTAGTAGTGAGCATGGGATCTGTGATAATGGCGGAAATGGGAGGCCGCGATGTGGAAGAGCTGAGCAGATCCATGAGGAGGAGGTGTTCCAAGGTGTCCATGGAGCGACAAAGGGCATCCCAATGCGCAAAAATTGGATCTTGGGATTCATTTCTTGTTTTTTCAGATAATGATGATCAAATTTCGAGATGAACCACGCGAATGTCGAAACCCGAAGAGGCGATGCCGTCGATGTTTGCGGTTTCGGAAGGACAAACATTGGCCCTAGTGGTGATGAATGTGACGGAGAACCCGTGGTTGGCTGCTAAAATTCTTGCGAGATGAAGAAAGGTCGTGAGATGACCCATTCCGGTGGATGGAAACAGGGCTACGTAACCCCTCTTCCTCCCCTCAGTGTTCTTTTGAGTTTCTGCAAGCGTGGCCATCTGAATACTTCTCCCTCGATTAATCAAAAGAAGGGGCGCTACCGTTTCTCGTCTGTTACTTGAAACAAGGACGTAATCAGGGCGTATTTACTTTCCTGCACTTACATGGATTTGAGGTCACTGGAATTTGCAGTGAAATCAAGTACTTCGGTTCATTTTAATCTCCAGATGATCTGATCTCGCTCAATCGTTGTTGCTTGACTGATCACTGTCTCTATCCACCGTCGTACTTGGCTACAGGGTAATTGATGCTCTGCAGTATTGGTCGTAAACCATCGGATTTAAAGTTAGTTTTTTCGGATACGATAATGTAGAACCAAGGCTGTATAACGTTAAATGTTGTGCAGCGGGTGCTTAGTGCTCCCTCAACCTTGAGCACCAAACCGTGAATCATTGTTATTTCTTCATTGTAAAGGAGTTGTGTATCATGTCTTTATGATCAGTATGAATGTTATTTACTCTGGATGCTATGTTATCCACAGATGTTAATAGTTAGTAGCAAGATATTGTATTCAGGCTTTATTTTTTTCTGTTTTTTATGATCGAACTGCTTCTTCACATCTTCCATATATTGGAGTTATGATACAATTTTCAATTCCTCATTTTACACAATTAATTGGGTTACAAAGATTTTTAATTGGCCTCCTTTGTTACTGATTTATATCTTTTGTGTCTTCTGGGTGATATAAAAATGGAGCTTTGTTGTCTATATAATAAATCGGTATCAGAAAGCTCAACTACAAGCTGTTAATGCATACACACCAATGATTATACACATGAACTTTTAACCCAAGAAAATCATAAGTTTGCAACTTTGTCTTTGGTTTCTTGTTCTTACATAATATAAATCTGTGAACTTCCTAGGACAGAAGTATCTTACTTATTTTTCTGGAAGATGCCCGATGTTTATAAAACTGATCCATGTGTCCCTTCTTTTTTCCTCCATCCTGTTTGCCTTTGCAAACTCTCATGTTCCTTTTCAACAGCTCTCTCTGGTTTTCCCTGCTGTCCAATTCGTTTGCTATTTGATTAGGTTTAGTTATTCCTATAGTACTTGATGTTTTCATGAATCTATACTGGCCATACCTCCTCCATTTGGGAGGTTTCAGGTTCCGTACTAACTTATTAGGTTCAAGATGAGAATGGTTTCTTTTGTGTCATCTCCTCCATTAATATCTCTTGGCTTTGCTTAAAATTTTACCTTCTAAACCAATGTGTAAGTACTCTTTGGCCATTTCCTATAAGCACGAATCTTTCTTTGCAATACGATATCATGTACAAGTTCGGTTTGCATACTAGGTATCTCCTCAGCTGCTAGAACTATTCTTCATCTTCATCCCACATCTGACATTGGTAGTTCAAAGACTTCAACTTTTCATCATTCAATATGGAAAGAGGATGTTCATTTATGATGGGAGGGACAAGTTGAATGAATGCTTCCAATCCACTGTAAAATCTTGAATGAGCCATATTGGTGACTTTCCAACTTTTTCCCTTCTACTTGGAATCTCTCCTTGCTTAAACGTAGCCATATACAAGATCTTCAACCTGTAAATTTTTAGTAGTGATTCTTTTCCAAGGACAACCATATGGGGAAACCCACTTGATATTACCCCACCTCACTAGATAGCATTTTGTAGTGAATGTGTTGGTATAGATTAGTGCACCTTACTAGGGGATTCAAACTAGGCCCTTACTAGGATAGAACTAGCCAAATCCCCAACAATATTAGCAACAACGAGTTGAGTTAATCTCCTTCGACTAAATTATGAGTAGTTGTATTCTAATCATGCCATTATTTATACATTGTCTGAATTTTTTGGAGTTGTTCTTGTACCTTCTCGTTGATTTGTTGTATTCTTTCGATCAATTTGCATGCTTCGCTTAAAATATTGAGTACTTCTATAGAACAGGATTGGATGCTTCCCATTTTATAGCTCTATTTTGTTTTATGCCATAGGGTAAATATCTTTGATAACATAGTTTACTTCTTGGTCCATGGCAGTTTTACTACTTATATTGGGTCCAAGGATGTGTTTGGTTCATTTATCTTATAGTAAAATACATTTCATGATATCAAATTTTCATTTTATGAAGGAAATAATGTTTAAGAAGCACATTCCTTTCATAATAATGGGACCGTGAAGCCACAATTATCCTCTATTGTTTGGAGGTAGAGGAGTCCCAGAATCAGGATCAATTATTTTTTCTTCAGTATTTGGAGTCAACAAGCCAACTGATCCATAGTGCCTACTTTCTTCTTCACCATCTAAAATGCTGCTACTACTGTGGTTTCCGTTAGCCCATAGCCTTGCAAAACTTCTTGCAACATGACTAAAGAAAGAGCATAACGTAGGTGTAAGCTCACCAAAATAGTTAGCTACTATGTCTAGATTCTAATGTGAGGAATAGCAAGGGTAAAGATGATAGGACCTATCTTACAGTTTGATTCAATGTTAGATTGGGAAACCCCAATGGGCATATGCACAATAAGATTTTTTCCCTGATGATGAACCTTAGTAGAAGTTCAAAACGCATCGATCCTAAAACTTGATGTGAATTATCCAAGAGAATTTTGCTTTAATAAGAATGAAGTCTATGAATCTCAAATTCCCAATCATCCAAGATGCAACAATGTAGTCCCAAAGACCAGAACCGCCATGTTAGACAAGAAGAGTCAAACTACCCACCATGAGGGAATGAACAGGAGGGGCGTGAGGATACACCAAGAGTTTTTAATCTGGCCAGTAGCCACAATTATGGTGTAAAACCCTGTGTTGATATTAGCTCTCATGAGTGCAAATTTGATGTTAAAAGATTTCCAGAAGTTATGCTATAATATTGTATCTGATAATAAAATGAATAATTATTACAAATGAATGGTTACATTAGGGTTTTGGGGAGTTTGAATAGCAATAAACCATAAAATAAAGTAAATGCCCTATTACCTCTCAAAACCACCATCTTCAGGTGTTAAGCCTTGAACCAATTTGAGGCAGCCCTAGGGCCCATAGCAGTGCTGCCCACTAGCACCACAACGGCTACACCTTTCAAACCTTTCACTATTGCCTTTTGTGAGGGCTATGGAGTTGAATGATGAATGAGTGGGTTTGAAGTGGAAATGAATAAATTCAATGGGTTCTCTTCCTTTAGATAAATCTTGAAGGATGAGCCTCCTTGCCCTGGGAACTTAAGAAATATGTTAGTTGAAGGTGAACCGGTTCCTTGATGGGTTGCAATTTTTATACATGAATCAGATCAAAATGATCCCCACATAGTAGATGAGGCAATTCAAACGGATAAGTATTATGAGAACCAATGAAAGAATTGGGATGATTTTTATAAGAAGTGGAAGTAGGAAAAAAACAATAATAAGGTTATAGGCTCTATTTTTTTTATATACCTACAATGCTCCCTAGGTAAACCAAATTGCTCAAAGTAGGACATAATACACAAAAAGTCATAAGGAAGAGGAAAAGAATATTGAAATGAAAGAACACTGAAATCTTCCTCATTATCGGTACTAAAGATCCTCTGCATACATGCCAATGAAGTCTTTGTTGCTATTTTGTTGAACACATATCTAGTTTGTCCTTTGGTAGCAATTTCGCATGCACCATTGAAAGAAGCTTCTAGATGTGGGGAATTGGTGATGCAACATATATTCATTATATGAGTAATAAGGAGTGGAACATAGAGTTTCCCCAAAGAAGTTGAGGAAGATGAAGCCCTAGAAGAAATGCTTATCAAGGCATTCATGGATTGGAGAAGCAGGTCAAAGATGGAAGCTTCTAGCTACTTAGGGTGTTTAAACTCCCATGAATGATTTATTGGGTTGGGGATGTCGTAACATTTTCTTAGCAAAATAATACAGTTAAAATTTTTGAGCTTTTCCAGAAATCCACCAGCTTTATTGGCTGATCTTATTCTCATAGCAATTGATATATGGCCCAAAGATTTTTTCACTATATTCTTTGCATCATAATAGAGTTGTATTCAAGATATTATAGGGTTGTATTACTCAATGATTATCAATGGCATTATCACCTTTTGTTGCATCTATCACACAATGTTTTTAATTGCACCAACAAAAGTCATTGAATTGTACTCATAACAATGCGAGGGTTCTGTAATGAATGTGAGGCATATATGTTCATAGAAATGAGATGGAATAGTGAATGGGTGGGCAAGCAATATTCTATTTGCACTTCGTTTTATGATTGTGATATTGTCAATGGAAACTAGATTAAACTTCCTCATTGGTCATATCAAAGATCTCCTAGGAATATGTTTTATTGCCAAATAGTAGATATTTTATACTTCTAATTAATTAGTCATTCACCAGTGGAGAGAACTCAAGGATGGATCTTCTTACAATCCTTAGTTTTGGTATTGAATTCACTAGTTGAAAGGGCATTTTCCAGAGGCCAATCATGATTCCGATTGCCATCTTAGTTACATTGCAAGGATCAAAGGATGACACATTTGTTATTTGTTTGTCTCAATTTGCTTAATTTCGAGAAGCTTGACAACAAGTTATAGAAAGCATCAAGAGATTTGCAGATCCACAAACCTTAGTAATTGTATATATGTTAATGCTGCATTGAGATATAGGGGCTCTAAAATTCAAGTTGGAGCTCACGTATATGGTACATTCTACCCAGCTTCCCCTTCTTATAGAATCTAGATCAATCAATATATCAAATGATGATACACTTTTCCTATAGTGACTGCAAGTGTCTCTTTTCTGTCAATGGATTCTACAATAAACTAGGACATTGCCTTCAAATATTTGAATGCAGATGCAAAAAATCTGCTTACAATGAACAATGACAGTGGGAGAAACATATCACTGGTGATATTTGATCAAACCAATAATGAAAATATGGCTAAGTTGTGAGCAAAGGTAGATGTGTGGACAACCAGGGTCCAGTAAGATGAAATTAGTGAAGGTTGAAAAAAATGTAATATGCAAAGTTAGAGAGATAATATCAGAAATTTACAATTGCAGACACGGTTGACAGAGCCAAGAGGTTTGTTTTTGCTGGGTGTTTTGGTGACCAAAATGCAGTATAAAAAGAGGACGAATTCACTAGGTTAGATCCATGATTTTGCTGAGAATTTACCAACCAAGTCGCAACAAAAGGGAGCACATTTTTAGTTGGAAAGGCACCCATCAAATTGTTGTATTGAAGGGCCACAAAATGCCGTTGATAGAGGCACGATTTCGCTGGGGAAGCAGCAACCAAAACACAGTAAATTATAGCACAAATTAGCTGTGGAAATTGGTGTGATTTCGCTTAGTAAAAGGTTCATTGAATCTGTTGTTTGAGGGGCCATTAAATGGTAGTGGTTTGTGCAATGGTTTGCAGAGAAAACTGGAAGAGACACAAATAAGAACTAAGTTCAAAAATAGCCAAGAAAATGGCTAACCTAAGAGGATCATAAATGTGCCACAAATATGAAATTTTGTTCAAGTCAATTTGGAGTATGGTTTATTTGGGTTTCAAGTCAGCTAGGTGTAGATTGTGAATTGGTGAAGCTCACCACCAGGGAACCACCCCACGCAATTCCACTTTTGGTTTTTGTCATCCCACTTTTCAAATGTTAGCAGCAGACTGAGAGTGCCAACTAGCAAATATCCATGTGTTGAAAAAACCAAGCATGTCACCAAGAATCAAACACAAGTGCGTGCCAAGAAAGACTAAGTGCGCCCAGGAAAAGAACTTATGAATATCAAATGCACAATGCATCCAATAAAGAGATGAACACATTTCCATATATATGTTTTAAAAAATATTTTAGTGTTGGAACTTGGCAGGTTCATGCTTCTTTGTGAGATTATATAAATGTATTGTTTCAGCGTTGTTGGTGGCAGATTTATGCAACATAGTTGATCATTTAAGTTTAACAGATTTGCCTTTTCTTTTCCTAGAAAGAATTTGCTCTTTATATGTGCTAGAGTTATTGGGATATTCTTTAGGAACTAGCAGGCATGCAAATTTATATTTTTAAATACCTAATTCTCATCATTTGCAAATTGTTCGTCTGCATCTATGCAAGAAGACAACTTAGCTTCAAAAAATTTGTATGACAGAAAACACAAATTTTAGCAAATATGGAGCTAATAATAAACGCCCTGTGGTGTCGGAACATTGTTTTCTTGGTTTCCTTTGAGCAATATCATTAGAGAGCCATATATTCTTCAAATTGGTGAGGGACCTTCAGCCCAACGCATCAATGGCTTCATGGGATTAAATGTTCCTCTTCCAATGGTGGCAGATTTATTCAACATATTTGATCATTGAAGTTTAACAAATTTTCCTTGCCATCACATTCATCTCCTCCAAATTCAACTAAATTTCTTAATGCTGTCTCATTTTCTTCCTGCAATCCTTCGAGAAAGATTCCTATTTCCACAACAATCTAAGTGAAGATGGAACAGTAGCATTAAGAATTTCTGAAGTCAGTTTGCCCTTATTTTCTTATTTCTTTGGGAAATAAATTGGGGTTTATTAACATATTCCTAATTATTCACTGCATATCTTTGTACACAAAGCAAGTTCGTTTGGAAGGGCATCAGTCTGAATACAAAGAGCAGTTTGCCCTTATTTATTAACTGTTCGGTTAGGTTGGTTAAAGAACCATCTATAAGATGGAAGCAAAATATTGAAGAAACCAGTTCTGTTTGTAGATTTTGGGAAATCCTCTAAAGACCGAGGATTAGGCATCGACTAGAGAGACAATTTATTTGATATGGTTTATAAACAAATATGTGCTTCTGCTAGCATGGGAAGAGCAGGTGGAGGAGCCATGTTTTGGCAGCTGATGGCAGAAGTAATGAGCTCATATAGAGATATAGCAATTGCTTTTTAATTGAGTGACTCAAATTCATGTTTCTTTAGGTTGAAGGTAAGGCCACTAAAGTGGAAAAAATTGTGATGCCAATAATCAGAGGGATTGTGATAAGAAATTTAATATTCCAAGAAGAGGAGGTAGTAGTAGATTCTAAATAAATTAGCAATGCAACAACATAAATGTTTGCAACAAATTTAGAGAGATCCACCTTGTTGAATAATGCATACGCTACATGGATAATGGATTTCCGCTTTTTATGCCTTACGGCGTTTTCTTTGCAACATCTAGTGCAAATGCTAGTTTTAATAAATTCATCCGAGCACATTCAAATCTTACACAAATCCATTTAAACATTTTAACATGTTTATGAAAATGACCAAGAAACGGTTTAACAGAAGCAAGAAAGCCCCACGCCTAAGAGATGGCTCAACACTCTCGGTAACACCCTCACCCGGTTAGTCCAATATTTCTCACTACAATTCGTATAGTAAAACGAGTGTAGATAAAATTTCCACTTAAATTTTATTATTATAAAATAGGTTAGTATTTTTATTTAAATTTTTAAAACACATTTTTATTTAAATATATTAATTTAAATTTAAATATTAAATTATTTTATTATTTATATTAAAATTAAAAAAAATAAAAATTATATAAATTTGGTGATGAAAGGAATATATTTGAAAATTGAAATATATATGCCCACCCTCAAACATTTTAATAATTTAGATATTTCCAGGACATTCCTTTATGTTATTAAATTACAACTAGACAAAGGTATAACCTTAAAAACTTCAAATGATTAATGCTTAAGCAATTGGTAGGTTAAATAGTTCACCCTTTTAATTATTTCCAACTTGGAAAACTTCAAATGTTTATTGTTTTAACAATGGTATGTATATAACTTTAAATGTTTAAAGTTCATATTTTTAGATATTTTCCGCTTATTTCAAATTATTTATTTCCACATATGAGATGTTCATAATTTTTCCAAATAGGGGAGAGATTCTTAATGTTGTGCAGGGACCAGTGATTGATATAGTATTGGTCCCACCAAACCACCATAAATTGAGACTTTTGAAACCAATATTTAAACAAAAATAAATAACATTAAGTATAAATAAGTATTAATTTATGTCCAAAATTTTCCCATACATTTACTGGGCCCACAACTGTCCATAAATAGTATCTTACTACTTAAGACTGCAAACCATATTGACCCAACTAGAAAACAACTAAAACCATAAAGGCTTCCAAAATGGTCTATTCCAGAAGTACAAAGCAGCAGTTACTTCAACCCCCACTCATCAGAACTGCAGCTTTGCATCCCACATAAATATGCCTATTTGCACATAACAAAAAGGAATGTATGTCAACCATAAATATTGTGTTGTTCAACAAATTAACACCCTATGTTCAATAAATGACACCCAACCCAATAACGTTTAAACCCACTTTGTTCAATAAATGACACCTAGACCCAATAACTGCAATAAATGACACCCAACTCACTCTATTTCTCATTAAAACAGATTAAAGCACATGGATCAACAAATAACCAATTCCCAACCATTAGATCACATCAAATCAAATCTAGACCACACATTCAAAATGAAGCCATTGCAATCCATGTGCATCCATGTCCACCAATTAAATTCAAGTGCCAAAAACTATAAAAGAAGTCCACCCATTGTTGAAGTTGCATCTTATGCTTTCAAACTATTCAGCAAACTTGAAGACAACATCACAAAACAATTGCCAATATATCCATGTTAGTTATATCAATTACAACTCATTCTTCTTACAGTTCTGTTTTCATTTATCAGATTTCTTACATGATATGTCTGGCCAACTGCTAGAAGGATACCTAGATGGTTTCACAAACATCCATTGAAAGTCATTCTTCTTACAGTTATGTTTTCATTGTTTTCATTTATCAGAGTTCTTACATGATCTGTCTGGCCATAACTGCGAAAAGGATAGCTGGATGGTTTCACAAACAACCATTGAATAAAAAGTAGGTTCTAAATACAACTATTTAGAAAAGTTAAAACCATTCCTTAAAATAAAAAAATTGAATGCCTTCAACATACTTAATTTTTTCAATTCAATTTTCTAAAACTTTTTATGACTGATAAGTCCATTCCAAGGCTGATCACAGCTGCAAGTTGTTCCCAACATAGAATCTATGCCCAGCCTTATTGTGATTATGACAGGCATAACACTCTTCTGGAGCATATGACCATATTTTGTTTGAGTTTCCAAACTAATTACTATGCCTGGAATGGTGGCCATGGACTGCAATGGAGAAGTTGCAGTACTGAGACATTTTTGGCAATGCCAAAAAAAAATAAAAATGGAAATGATATTTGAAACAAAATATATGTGCACATTTCACTTGCTTATGCCTTAGCTAGTTCCTATCCTTACATTAAGGAAGTAGTCATGGAAATGCATCCTTATAAGCCCAGCGTGCTATAAGGGAATTCTGAGCAAAAGCCTTGGAAACTGATTGCTGAATAATGCCTTCAACTGCACTGCAACTTCTATCATAGAATCCTACTTGAATCCATATAAAAGTTGCTAAATTGATGAACAGGCAGGCAATTGAGAGACTACGAAGTAATTTGCAAAATCGAGACTACGAAGTAATGCAATGAGAAGAAAAAGCCATTAGACAACAGAAAACAACCAAAAAAATAAAGCACAAAACAGTGAATTAAGCAATTACCTCTTAAAAAAGACCTTCGACCTCGAACTCGGTAAAACTACAATGGCTCCTCCCCAAACAACAAAAACTGCGAATAAGACCACCACCAAAGAAACCCTAAACAACCAGTGGTCCAGAACGACCAACAAATCCAGGCAGAAAACCACAAGAAAGCCGGAAGCAATGTTCCAACCACAAACCCTAAACCTCGAACAAACATTTGCATCAGCACCTGCATACCAGACGAAGCGCGTAGGTCCACAAAACCTAAACCTCGAACAAACGTTTGCATCAACACCTGCATACCAGACGAAGCACACAGGTTTTGGGGTCGTCCCGCGCCATCTTCGGCGGGGGGCTTGGCCCAACAATCGGCCCCGAGTAGAAAGACAAAGGGAAAATGGAACATCGCAACAAAGACCCCAAACAAATGGAGGAAATGATGCGGAAACACATTTTTATTTTATAACACGATGCCCAACACGTGGACCTCCACGGTGGATAGGTGTCGTACCACTTCCATGAGTGTTCACGTGTCGTTTAGCGATGTCGCAGGGAGGGCGCATAGTTAATGGCGGCACTCCCCTATCTAACTTTAAAAACTTCAAATTATTAAAGCTTTAAAAAGTGGTAAGTAAAATAGTACATCTGGTTAAATGTTTTCCACCCATTCTACATTAAATGAATGTAGATAACGCAATCGTATTATCCTTATAATGAAAGAGTGAAGGGGTAGTTGTATTTTATAATTATGGTTAAGGGATATCATTTATGAGATGATTCGCTGTGTTGATGAGTTAGTTGTGTTTAATTTAATATAATGAATATGGTATTATTATTAAAAAAAAGGAATTAGTATAGTTTTAGCTTATTTGATATCTTTTATGAAGGGTTTTTTGGTTTATTTTCCAGTTTGATTTGCTCATTATTTTATGGATTTGTTTGGATTAGAAGTTTAAATGGTGAACTCATCAAGTTGCTCATTATTTTATGTTCACCATCGAGTTGCTCATTATTTTATAGATTTGTTTGTATGAGAAGTTTAAATGGTGAACTCTCCACAAGTCTAGTGGTCTAGTTATTTTTCAAGGTAAAATCCTATATATACAATAAAAAAATTGATTAAGATTCCATCATTTTTATTTTTATCAAATTGTAGAGAAAAACTCCAAAACTTATAATTTTAAACAACTTCTTTAAGATGTAGTAATAAAAATACATTTTTATTTCTGGATCGTGTTTTTAAATCGGGTTTTACTCTGTAGATTAAAGATTACCTTTTTAATTTGTGTGTGTTTTTTTTTTAAGTTTCACAGGAATTGGTAATTTGTTGGGATTGATTGGATGAGGTACTCTCTAGATTAAAGATTACCTTTTTAATTTGTGTGTTTTTTTTTAAGTTTCACAAGAATTGGTAATTTGTTGGGATTAATTGGATGAGGCTCACGACTCACTAAGGTTATAAGCCTCTTTACAAGGTTTCTACCCGATGGTCATCTACTTTTCTAGCTTTAAAACACAATTAACATGTCTCTTTTCTGGCATTGAACCCAAGAAAAGGATAGAACAAACTCTGCTATCAACTACCCAAACTAAAACCCAAGGCTACTTCTTAATATGTCTTGTGAAATGATTTTAAAAATGTTCAAATTTATATTACTAAGCTTAATTTACAAATTGTATTAAGACATAACAAAAATAATGTAAGGTTTATGAGTACAAAAAATTAGGAATTTACTTCTAACAGTGCAAAGAGTGAAACTTAGGAACATAACTTATTAATTATATTAATTATAAATATCGTTTGCCTTTGAATTTGATGTTGATCCCAGGTTATACTTGCTTCAATTTCATTGTGGTTACTAAATGGCCAAAACCTCCCAACCAAACTGGACACAATCTGTGTACCTAGCTTCAAAATACTTCAAATTTGAAGTAATTAGGCTCCCGTGCCCAAAAGCTTCAAGAATAATTGCTCAAATCTCTTTCTGAATTCCACTCTTTCAAATTCGAATTCCAATCTTTAGTTCAGAATTTCAGTCTTCCGTTCCCCTCTCCCCGTTTGTAGGTCTGCACGTACTTGCATAAATAGTTTTTTTTTCCAAGGCAGTCACCGCCTTCTTCCACCGCTCTTAACAGATTCGATTTTGGAGTCATAATACTACATGTTGTTGGAAGGGTACGAACATTTATTAACCATAGATATTATTAGGTTTGATTTTTTTTACTTTTGAATTTTAATTATAGGTACATTTACCTTAATATGTTTATGATGGTTAAGAGCATGTGTTTCCTCCTAAAAGGTCACATGTTCAAAACCAGAGAGGGGGTAGAGTATGTATGTCTTCATAGACTTAGCAGTTAAATCACTCCATGGAGGTGGGTCCCTTGTCCCACAAACAAGGGGGTCTCATACACCAATGTGGTGTCTGGCTTGGTCGTGACCTTAAAATTGAAATAATAATAATATAATAATAATGTTTATTATCTAAAATTAACTTTATAAACTTCAATTATAATATTTGAATAAAATAAAAAAAATTATATATATTTTATAATTTATTAACTTATAATTTTAATATTATTATGGTGGAGTATATTAATTTTATTCTTTAATCTTACACTTGTGAAATATTTATTAGGCCCATTTTAAGTGTCAACTTTTATGTATTATCTCCTTTCTTAACTACTTTAGGTTCTCAAACCTTTTATTAGTTAATTAAATATTTTTCATAATTATTTAATAAGTATATTAGTGTAAGGTGTGTAATGTATGCATATGTAGCTATTATATGCATACATCGTATACATGTTAATACATTTTTTCCTATAAATTGAAAATAAGTCATTACAAATAATTCATTGTGAAATAAAAAAATAACATTTCAATATCCTCATTTTACACTTGGATTCATGAAGTATCATACTTCTTTGTTTGCACATCTAGGGGAGGGATGCAATTACCTGTGTGCCCTCCCGCCCACCTCACATGCCGATGTGGAGACACCACAAATGTCAGATGACACGTGGCTAGTGGGTCCTATCACGTGTTGCCGTAGGTTATTACATTAAATACTTGCATTTAAGTGGGGTTTAAGATTTCGTCTATTGTGTTTTTTGCCATGTCTTCACAGCTCCGTTTTATTTCACTCGCGTCCAGTGTGTGGGCAATTCGTTTCATTGGTGATGGCTCTCTCAGTGCTAGTATTGGTTCGCTTTGTCCGCCACTCTGGCGCTGCTCATTGGGTGAGGTTGTTTGTGGGGCTTCTTTGGTCATTTAGGGTTTATCCTGTGGTTGCTTCACCGCACCTAGAATTGCTGTTTGTAGTGGTTTGTTTGTGGTTTAGGGTTGCTGGTGTGGTTGCTTGACTTGTTTCAAGGGGATTTTATGGTTGTCGTTGTTGTTGTTTGTTCTGCACTGTCGAGGGTTTTCAAATATCTTCCATGTTGTTTCATCCTCGCGACCTGTTGTTTGGGAAGGAGCCAATTGGATATTCTATGCGTTTCGGTGGTCGACATGCACGTTTCGAGGACAATGAAGGTAACTTTGCCAAATCATGGGTTTTTTTCGAATTTTTTGCAGGTCTTTTCCCAAATTCTTATTTTTCCCTGTGTTTGCAAGTTTGTGTTGTAGGTGGTTGTTGCAGAAGAGGTGTGGCGAGGCCTGGAAGATGTTTGGACATGCTGGTGGCTTCTGTGGCTCTCCCAGTAGGATTCTAAATCCTACTAGCCACTATGTTCTTCAGCACTTAAATTCACTGTCTATAATTTGGGAATTTAGCTATTGTGTTCTTCAACACTTAAATTTGTTGTCTAGAATTTGTGAATTTAGCTCTAGTTGCACTGTTGTTGTCTAGAATTTGGGAATTTAGCTATTGAGTTTGTAGTGTTCTGACTAGGGTGCTAGACTAGGCTATATTTATTATCGACCAGGATGCGTAGACTTAGAGGCATGCCTCTAAAGTATATAGACATAAAGGATTTTTAGCTAAGTGGTTATGATGGTAGGTCATAGGACTTCTTTACGAAAGATTGAGGTATGTTACCTATCATCCAAACACTTAGGTCACTCAGTTAATCTACCTAATTACAACACTGTCATTCAATTCATTTATCAAATCAAAACGCTGTGTATCACTGCAAACCAAGATTTTAATCTCCTTACAGAGACACCATGCATAAAACCCCTATTCAGCAAATACTCAGCATTCACTAACATTCATGCAAGATAAAAATATACAGAAATCGTAAGCATACTTTGAAATGATAACAAAGTTCATGACATTGCTTTAAAAGACAACAAAGGATCGAATCCCTTACAGGATACGATTCACGATCTCAGTGATGAACTGTTCAAGCACGATCATAAACATAAACCATACGCATTATATTGAAATCAACAACCAACTCTAATCACTACGCATATCATTTAATACCCTAAGTTGCAAATGAAAAGAAAATAACAGTATACCACGTTAACGCAGGGCCCGTCCGCGTTCCAGAGGTATACTGGACTGTGATCAAACAATTATCAAATCAACGCAAGAAGATCATGACTGCAACTATGTCCTTGATATTAAATTCAAACTCTGTTTTCAAAACGAAACAATGATGATTCACTACTAACTCAGAACTGTGTTTACATACGGTCTTACAACCCTTACATTTCGAAAACGAATGTACATTCATGATGTGGCTGTTGCCGCTTTTACCATGTCGTGACTTTAAAATGTTTCTATCCTAAACTGATTTCAAAAGGAACAAAACTAAATCAATTTAGAATGCTTTCTGTTGCTGCCTTTGTTGCCAACATGCTATACTTTGACCTTCATTGACCGCACATGTAGGAGGGTCGCTTCTGCTGTAGGATAGGTATTCGTCCATGCTTGGACATTCTGCTTTTCATCCCTACCCTTCGCTCTAGCCTAGCTGTCATGCCACATGTCAAACAATAAACCAATTACAGGATGTTGAACTTCCTGTAGCCATTTTTACCTAAAATCCTAATTGGTTAACATAAATAACCCTTAAATCAATTTTAATCATTTAATAACTATAGGACTATTAACTAATCAATTTTCAAGGGATCTGAGAGATATATGATGGAAAGAGGTAGGCAAATGATATGTTTTAGGAGGAAAAAGGAGGTCATGGAATGGTACCAACATCTCTCCCCGACTTAATGAATTAGCATGTTCTCATGCTAACCCTGAAGTGCTTCCCTTGAACTCTGTCCCTGCCTGTACCTCTGCTGCCTTTAACAATGTGTCCACATTCTTTTTCACCTGGGCATCTTTCTGACCATGGAGCTCCTGCTTTAATCTTTTGTATTTTTCTTTGAGGGTCTTCTTCTGGTTGTACCACTTAGTGGCCCAATTACAAATATCTGTTTGCTCAGCCTCTAGTTCATTGATTCACTCCCTTAACTTTTCATTCTTCTTTTGAGTCTCTTTACTCTGTGCTCGGAGCATTTCATTTTCTTTCTTGATAACTTTTTCCAACATATTAGCTTCCATGAGTTCTTCCTTTAATTTCTCGATTTGTTTCTCCAGTTTCTTCTGTTTCTTAATGGGAGGTGGTGAACCTTTTTCTTGCTTGTTATTGCTTTCAACCTCTATATCAGCTCCTGGTCCTGGTAGTGAGTGGCTTTCAATCTCTATATCAGCTCCTGGTCCTGGTGGTGAGTGGTCACTACTATGAATATCCATTGGTATAGGTGAATTGGATTCAAGCTGGTCTTCTTGTAACTGGGCTTTTGGTGCTCTCCTTGTTCTTCTTGAATAAGTGGTGAAAATTTTATCTTGCTCTGCCTTCTTAGCATCTTCTTTTCTCATTTGACTAGTCCTTATGCTGCTCACAGGTGGAGGCACCTTGCTTGCTTTGGATGCTGGGATCTCTTCATCGATGTCCTTCATGAATCTTGAGTTCTCCTGCGATTCTTCTTTGTCTTCCTCATCTTTAATTTGGTTAGCAGCTAAGAACTCCTTCCACATTTTCCCTCTTCTCTGCAATTCATGCTCAATAAGAATTTTAATTACGCTGAAGTGATACAGGCTCTTGTCTTCATTTCCCTTCTGCTTTTGGATGGTCTTCGACATCTTGGTTAAGCTTTGTAATAGAAAATATGCTAGACTGATAACACACTGCCTTTTCAAGTGTAGCAGTAATTTAATATGGTATAGATAGACAATACTGTAACGGCCTTCGCAGGTTACGATTTTTTTGGAGAATGTAGACCATCTCATCCTAGGGATGCACCAACCAACTCCTTGGGACGCCTTTCTTCCAGTTAACTGATGAGACTCTCGATCTAGACATGAATTGAGTCCACGACTTCTCTTTAAATTGCTTTGTCTTAAAGTACTTCTCCCCTTCTGGGTTGATCCCTATTGACTAGGCGATGGTGTCTTCTGAAACCCTGAATGAGAAGTTACCTATCAGGGCTTTCTCTCCATTGAATGTGAAAGCGAATTGTTTGGTAACCTCTTCATTACTTCCGTGAAATTTCTCTAAAAAGGGCAACCACTGTATCTCTCTGAGAATTGAAATGCAATCTTCATGGTATTGAGAACTGTCGAACACACTCGGCTCGACCCTATTGGTCATTTTGGCAAAGGGTCGTGCTCTAACTCTTCTCTGTTTATGTTTTGCAATTTTAACAAAGAAATTTCAATTTGTTACCTGGTGGCGTTGCTCCCTTAATATCTAATATGATGCTCGGTCGATTGTCTTGTGACTTTGGTGGGAGTCGAAACCGAATGGTTATATTTCCCTCTTGTGGCGCTCACTGCTTTCAATCCTTACTGTGGAAGTCACGGGAGTTAAATGCCAGCGTGAACAATCTAAAAATGATGGTGAAATAACCAGCTACCTTTACTTCATAGCGTATTCATCTTTGGAAACAGGGGAATGGCTGTACCGCTTGTATAAATGCCGTCATAGGAGCGCTGGAAGCATATATGCAATACTGGGGTATGATTTCAGGGAGTCCTCTGAATCATTTAGCTGCGTCGGGTGGTGGAATCATAATTCGGCCGTATGAAATACAATGAATAGGCCCGTTTTAACATCTGTTTCTTTCCCTTTATTTTTTTTAAAAACACAATCCACCACGTGTCCTGTTTCTATTGGTACTCGGCCAAATGGAGGATGTTGGTATGGCTGTAGGATGCGTTTGGCATAGCAGGGTTGATATGAAAAGGGTAATGGATTTTAGAGGTATGAAATAGGTTGAAGTATGAAAGAATCAGTGAGATAAGGGATGATGGAAAATGTAGTGCCCTTGAAATCGATCATAACAGTCACAGTCATTAAATTTAACATTAAAAATTAATCTAAGAAATTAAATGTTAAGAATAAGGAACATATTACACTTTTGTTGGCTGTTGTTGCATTGGCATGCTGAGTAGGACTAGTCTCTTTTGGCTGTTCTTTGCTGTTCATAACAGGTCCCCTGAGATAGATTTGAATGCAACAGGTCCCTCTGAAATCTTGAAGATGTTCATGCAGCTCCTTATATAGATGTATATAGGTTCTTTGAGCTTGGGTATTTCATGGAGTCTTGGTGCCCAACAACCTGTGAATCCTTGTAGAAACTTGCTGAAGCTTTGTTGAAGTAACCCTAAAATAACAGTCTCTTAACAGGTCCCTTTTATGTGTCTAAATAGGTCCCATTACTGCTGGTGTTGATAGCATGGTCTTCTGGACAGAACAGGTCCCCCTGCATAATGTTTATAAACAGGTCCCTCTGAGATAAAACAATGACAAAACGACATATTTATTGAAATCTGGAATGTTGGAACAAACTGCTTTGGAAATTTACAGTGAGGAGATGAGATAAGAAATCTTTAAGAATTTACAATGGAGAGATAAAAGAACAAAATGCTGATGCTTCTCTCCCCCACAAAAGTTTTGACTTGTCCTCAAGTCATTATTCAGCTGAGAAATTAAACAGTGAACAAAAGAAAGAGAATTCTTACCCACCAACGAATTGGTTTTCAAGTAGGAATTCGGGGTTAGAGTGTGCCAGAGGATGGTTTTCACATCTAACCCATTATTATTTTTTGTATTTTTTGTATTTTTTTTAAATTTCTTTTTTCGAAATTGAAAGGAAATAAACTAAGGCAGGGATATTGCAGCTGAGGGCTGCAGTATCTCAACCTCTCTTTGTTGAGATACTGTTTGGAGAAAATCTTGCTTGCTGGTGGGCTTAGTGTATAGTTTCAGGCGATGACCATTGACAGTAAAGGAATGACCTTCTCCATCAATAGTTGTGAGCTTCACTCAACCATTGTCATAAGCCTGAACAATTTGGTAGGGGCCCATCCAATGGGTGGTAAACTTGGCTTTATGATCTCTGAACTTAGAGTCAAAAAGTAAAGCCCAGTCACCTTCCTTGAACTGCTTCTTCGTGATATGTGCATCATGCCACTGCTTCCTTTTCTTTTGCATGAGGATGGTGGTTTCCTCTGCTTGCTGCCTCATTTCATCCAGTTGGTTCAACTGCTGAATTCTTTCTTTTTGTGCTTG